>VUQH01044292.1:3606-22116 GCA_015106775.1 Etroplus canarensis | reverse complement strand
CCACCAGACTGAAAACTGAGCCCAGTTCATACAGCTGTTTCTCCTGGTCAAACTGGCCCATCAGTGCTGTTCTATATTTACCAGCATCCTACATTACACACATGAGGGAGGAGGAGGAGGAGGAGGAGGGACAGACAGCACTAGAAGATGGACAAGGGTTAGCAGCTCAGGGATACTTTGATTAAACACCAGCTTGGGTGGGAACAATGGCTGAGTCAGGACCCTGTGATGGTTCTCCCTCCCACAGTTATTGTAAACACTCTTTCCACTGGACCCAGTCAGAGCTGATAAGCTGGCAGCTGGGTACCAAACAGCTCTGTGTCACATGAGAGGCCTGGCTGAAGTCACAGTGGCCGAGGATACTATTCTTAGCCGCAGGAATGTACACAGTGGCCTCATGGCAAACTCCACAGCGCCTAAATGGAAACCTGTCCCTGAGTCACTACCCATTTTCTCTCTGGATAATGTTTTAAGTTTCTTTCATATGCAATTTATCCTTTTTTCTGACCAGACTGACAGGATACTTTGGTAAATATTGGTCCTCCACAGGCAGGAGGTAAGGGCTGACCTAATCACAGACTTTACTAATGAACATCTTTCATCTTAATCAGATAGACACTCGTCTCAAACTCTAACTCCAATTTTATTAAATTAAAATGATAGTTTCTTTTGTGTATTAGCACAAGTCTTTGTTCAGAGAGCTAATTATCTACTTCAACTGTTTCCTCTTTTATTCTTAATTGAGAAGTTAAGAAAGTCAGACAGACTGATCATAGTTAGTTTGGGATACATGCTTTTTTATCAGATTTTTTTTATTCAAACTATATTTATTCATTTATTTTTATTCAAACTATATATATATATATATATATAAAACCAGTTTAGTGTAGCAGCTTTTCAAAAATGAAACAAATTACATTCTGTCTCTAAAAAGTGTCATACCCTAAATTCCAATAATGATTAGGTTACAGAATCATGACTGATGACTAAGTGAATAAATCCTCTCCCTTCAGGTTGAGCTGCAGGTGGTTATTTTTAAATTCACTTATTATAAGAGGTTCTCTGTGTCTACCAGCAACTCTTGTTTGAGGTCTGGGGTAAAACTGCCAGTTGTGAAATGCCACTCACAGCATTTGGCATTTAATAATATACAATAATGATTAGTGGTCTAAATATATCAGACAGGCTGGGCCCTGTAAGTGGGAGTAAATCAGTAGCTGGCACAGGGATGAGATGGAGACTTAATGTTGCTAATAGCCCAATGAAATTCATGCTCTTTAAACAATAGGATCATCATAAACCCTCCAACCAGGGAGAAACAGACTGAGACTAAGAGAGAGAAGGAGTATGGTAGAGGGAAAACATAACATATAGGAAATAATGAGAGCTCACAAGGGAGAGACAGACCCAGAGAGAGAAATTTAAAGCGATGGAGAGACAAACACAGATGGTCTGCTGATAAAGCTCCGTTATGCTAGTGTTGATGGGCAGCTTGATTACTGAAATGCTGTCTAATGGCACATGGATGCAACAAGATAATTAAGACAGCATTTGAAATAGAATTGTGTCAGTAATTTACATTAAAAACAGCTGTTATGTAGGAGTTTTAAGAGTTTTAGAGCAGCGCAAATAAGTGAAAGGCTTTGTTAAAAACCAGATCCATGAATGATTAAGTTATTCTGAAAATCTTATTTTAAGGGTACCTTCTTGGCTACATCTCTAAAATACCTTCTCATATCCACCACTTGCTTGCTTGTACTCTTCACATCATCCAAGTCAAATTTATTGAGGAACCTAAAGTTTAAAGTTGTATTTATTGGATATCCGAGCTTCACAGAATGGTGTGTATTTTAGGGCAGTATTATACTGGTGTGATCCATCATATAGAGCAGCCTGGAATGAAAATGAATATAAAATAATACCCAATATGCACATACAGGCAGTTCTGGCAGATAAAAAGATACAAGATTTCATTGGTAGTATAGAAAATCCATTGATAAAATCTACACTACGGGTCTGAAAAATGGTAATAAAAGAAAATAATTTGGGAAAGGATATAAAAGTACTAAAATAGGTGCATATGACATGGATTCCAGATCTAAATACTGGTTAGAAAAAGGCATCACATCATTATGTGGCATCATAAAAGAAAAGGATATTATGAGTTTTCAAACCTTAAAGCAAACATTCTCTCTAGAGAATCAAGATTTTTTTCAGATACTTTCAGTTGAGAAACTTATCATCAAAACATTAAAAAATCAGATGACAGAATCAGTGAGGCCCTTCATCCAACTTTTTATAAATGCATGTAAATCAGATATGAAGAAAGGTGCAATCTCACAAGTATATACAATTCTCCACTATTCCAATAACCACTCACAAAGAAATGTGGAAGAGAGAGGGAGGTCTAGTGATCACAGAAGAAGAGAGGCAAAAAATGTGTTCATTTCAGTGGAAGAGCACAAAATCGCATTCAAAAAGAATTCATTTGAAAAGGTTTTACTTGTTTTTTATTATTTTAGTGTTAAAGGCACACTGTAACAATAGAGACTAAATGTTGGAGATACTGTGGCTGTGAAGCAGCTCACCATTATCATATATTCTGGGATTGTAATAATATAAAAACTATTGGAGAGAAGTCCACAAAGCCATCTTTGGCACTTATTTACACCTCGATTTCAAGTCCATGGTTTTAAGCTTGACCCCTTCAGACATAAGGGGTATTAATAAATATTTGTGTTAAGCTCACTAAAAAGGCTGTGACTAAAAGATGGTTGACAAAGACTCAACCAACACTAAATAGCTGGATTGATATAACTCTGAAGAGCTATAAGATGGAAAAGATAACCTTCTATTTAAATTTAGAGACTAGGAAGTTTATGAAACATTGGGGAAAACAGGTTCAGTATGAAAAGGCTAGAAGGCCAGATGTTGTTCTGCATCACTGAAGGAAATATATTTTGTTTTTTACACTAGAATGATATGTACTAAAATTTAATTATTGCATGCTGCTACATATGGTTTTTCTTTTAATATCTCTCTCTGGATGCAAATACAAAATACAGTTTTGTTTGTCTTGTTTCTATATATCAAAAAAGAAAAACGTGTTTATGAAGTAATTGCAAACCGGATCTTAAACTGAATAATGGCATGTGGAATTTGTTCCATTTTTTTGTTTCTATTTGAGTTCTGGAACCAATGAAGTTCTCAAATGTTGTGTATTTTTTGTGTGCATGACATCATTAAACACCTAAATGATTTCAAAAAACGGTGTATATTGGAAGTTAGAGTTTGACATACAGTTTTCAAGTTAATCTAATGAGTTTTAAATTCAGTTCACTTCAAATCAGTTTTATTTATATAGTGCCAGTTCACAACAAAAGTTGCCTCAAGGCACTTTACATTGTAAAGACCCTACAGTATTAGAGAGAAAACCCCAACAATCCAATGATCCCTTATGAGCAATCACTCAGCAACTGTGGGAAGGAAAAACTCCCTTTCAACAGGAAGAGACCTCCTGCAGAACCAGGCTCAGGGAGGGGCAGCCATCTGCCTCTACCAGTTGGGGGTGAGGGGAGAAAGAAGAGAGAAAGGAGAGCAAAGAGAGACACAGACTAAGAGAGAGAGAAGACAACATTTAATTACATGCAGCGGTAGCAAATAATACAAACTGGGAGCTGCTTCCACAGGAGAGGGTCCTGATAGCTGAAGACTCTGCCTTCCATTCCACTTTTAAAAACTTTAGGAACCACAAGTAGGCCTACACTCTGAGAGCAACGTGCTCTAATGGGAAAATATGGTATAATGAGGTCTTTAAGATAGGTTGGGGCCTGATTGTTCAAGACTTTGTAAGTGAGTAGAACGATTTTAAATTCAATTTTGGATTTAACAGGTAGCCAGTGAAGAAAAGTCAGTATAGGGGAAGTATGATCTCTCTTTCTAGTCCTTGTCAGTACTCTCGATGCAGCATTTTGGATCAACTGAAGACTTTTTAGGGAGCTTTTAGAACAGCCAGATGGAAATTAATTACAATAATCAAGCCTAGAAGTGATAAAAGCATGAACTAGTTTTTCAGCATCACTCTGAGACAGGATGTTTCTAATTTTGATGATATTGCGAAAATGATAAAAGGCAGTCTTACATATTTGTTTAATGTGAACATTAAAGGACATATCCTGGTCAAAAATAACTCCAAGATTCCTCACAGTGTCACTGGAGGCCAAAGTAATGCCGTCCAGAGTAAGTATCTGGTTAGAAAGACTGTTTCTGAGGTTTTTAGGGCCAAATACAATAACCTCAGTTTTGTCTGAATTTAAAAGTAGAAGCTTACAGGTCATCCAGGTCTTCATGTTTTCAAGACATGCCTGTAGTTTAACTAATTGATTTGACTCATCTGGCTTCATAGATAAATATAGCTGGGTATCATCCTCATAGCAATGAAAATGTATGCAGTGTTTTCTAATAATATTGCCTAAGGGAAGCATGTATAACGTAAGGAGTATTGGTCCAGCACAGAACCCTGTGAGACTCCATGACTAACTTGTATATGTAAGGAAGACTCCTCATTTACATACACAAATTGGAATCTGTCAGATAAATAAGATTCAAACCAGCATAATGCATTTCCTTTAATACGAACAGAGTATTCTAGCCTCTGTAGTAAGATGTTGTGATCGATTGTATCGAGCGCTGCACTGAGGTCTAGGAGAACAAGCACAGAGACGAGTCCACTGTTAGAAGAAGATCATTAGTAACCTTCACTAGTGCTGTTTCTGTGCTATGATAAACTCTAAATCCCAACTGGAACTCTTCGAATAAACCACTCCTTTGCAAGTGGTCACACAGTTGTTCTGCAACAACCCTTTCAAGAATTTTTGAAATGAAAGGAAGGTTGGAAATTGGTCTGTAATTAGCTAAGACAGCTGGGTCAAGTGAAGGCTCTTTAGGTAGTGGTTTAATTACAGCCACTTTAATAGCCTACGACACATAGCCTGTTAATAAGGATAAAGAGCTGGATTTACGACATTGCTAGTTTACTAGTTTGGGAGTCAGTCCTGTTCTGATAGGAAGGAAGTGTATAAATTGTATAAACATTGTATAGTGGTTATTTCATGTCCTTCAGATAACCACTTGTAGTGGAGAAAACATCTGATTATTTACATCCAAAACAATCTAGAGATAGAGCACTATTTATTTTAAATGATGAACACACACACAGTGCAAAGATTAACTAAGAATTGTCTGAAACACAAGTAGTAGAGTAGTGTCATTAGAGACCTTGAACTGAGGATGGCAGGTCAAAAACTGGGTCTTCCTGCTCCAGTCAAACCCTCCGGATTGCATCACTTAACTCCCATGTACGCCCATTTCAGCAACTAATTTGGGGAATATGTAAAAAAGGAATATAAGACATTGGCTCATATATATTGTCTGTTAGCAAACTAGGACTTGTTAATGTCAGGTTATTTTTCATGAGGGAGGAGGCATAGATGCAAATTTAGGGAAAATTCTAACAAAATCAGTAACACAAGTACACAAGTAGGGAATCTTTAATATAATCACATTATCAGTATGTTAAGTTTTGTCATCCACTTCCTCCTACTGGAAAACAAATTGTAATCATGAAATGATTCTTCACTGTTTCTCTTCTATAGAATGGCCAACAGACCACGAAATGTTTTCTCTTTTAAAGACTCTGAACTTCCCTCTCACCTGCTTGCGAAGCTCAACATCCTCCGTCAGGAGCGTATCCTTACAGACGTCCTACTCTGCACTGAACACCAGGAGATCCCCTGCCACAGGAACGTGCTGGTGTCCAGCAGCCCTTACTTCCGTGCCATGTTCTGCAGTAACTTTTTGGAGAGCAGTCAGGCCCGTGTGAATCTGAAGGGAATCTCTTCAAATGTACTAATAGGCATTGTGGACTATGTTTACACAGGATGCATCACTATCACCATGGAAATTGTGCTCCCACTCATGCAGGCAGCATCCATGCTTCACTATGGAGGTCTCTTTGAGGCCTGCTCCATGTTCCTCCAAGAGCAGCTGAGCCCAGAAAACTGCCTGAGCATGATCCGACTGTCTGAGATCCTTCACTGTGAGAGTTTGAGGGAGAGGGCAAAAGAGATGGCTGTGAGGTGCTTCTCTGACGTAGCTACTACTGAAGATTTCTGTGAGTTGTCACTCCCGGAGCTCATGTGTTACCTAGAAGATGACCGACTTTGTGCTGAGGAGGAGCAAGTGTTTGAGACCCTCTTGGCATGGATCCACCATGACCCATTCTCACGAAGGGGTGCAATCCACGATCTCTTCAAGAAAGTCCGTCTGCGCTACATCCATCCAACTTACCTCTTCCAGTTCATTGCAAATGACCCACTGGTGCAGTCTTCCACCCTTTGCACTGAGATAATTGAGTCAGTCCGCCGCCTTATGCTTACAGTCAGTGCCAAGTGTAGCCGTGAGCTGAAGCCACTTTGGACCACACCAAGACGTTATACTTGTAGAGAAACACTGGTGGTAGTTGGAGGACGCAAAAACAATGAACAGACTTCCCGAGAAGCGTTACTATATGATGAAAGGACTCATCGTTGGCAATGGCTGGCCAAGCTCCCTCTGCGTCTCTACAAAGCTGCATATGTGTGCATTCACAGCATCCTCTATGTGCTTGGCGGACTCAGCCTCTGTGTGACATCAGGTGACAGCTCAGTCAGTGCCACAGTTTACACACTCTCCCTTAAAACTAACCAGTGGAGGACTGCTGAGCCCATGTTGGAGCCAAGATATGCCCACCAAAGTGTGTCCTATCTGCACTTTATCTTTGTATTAGGGGGTATTGATGTTGATAAATGCATCTCTCAGTCAGTAGAGAGATATAACAGTATGTTTAATCAATGGGAGGCCATGGCACCGATGCCCATAGCAGTGCTTCATCCGGCTGTTGCAGCCAGTGATCAGAAGATCTATGTTTTTGGAGGGGAGGATGCCATGCAGAATCCAGTCAGGCTGATTCAGGTAGAGAAGGCTTCAATCAAAGTTAGAAATTCTAAGATGTCACCATATTTGATGTTGCAGAAAAAAGACTGACTGATGATGTTTGTGTTGCAAAACAGGTGTACCACATCTCTCGCAATTTGTGGTCCAAGCTAGAGACAAGGACAGTGAGGAATGTCTGTGCTCCCGCAGCTGTCATAGATGACAAGATCTATATCATAGGAGGTAAGCACACCTTGTTATTTGGAAAAGCACATAAGTTATTATAATCAAAACATAAAAACAGAAAGTAGCACTGTTTTGCATGAAGTATAGCCTAATTATTATCATTTTCACAGCAGAAGGATTTTTGAATTATGCACAGGATCATCTTTTAGATATAAAAAATGATCACATATAAGCTGTTCTGTGTGTGAAATTATTTCCTGAAACTTGAGAATTTTGGTTTATAGTCATTAGTTTGACAAATGGAAGTAAGTAGCACATTTTTCCACAACTATAATTTTCAGCTGCTGGGATTTGTTGACAACATGAACTGTACCACGACGAGTCCCTTAAAGTTGGCTTAATGAACATCTCATTTCCAGGGTACACAAGGCGAATGATTGCCTATGATACCAAAGCCAACAAATTCTTCAAGTGTGAGAATCTAAAGGAGCGACGGATGCATCACAGTGCTACAGTGATCAACAACAAACTCTATGTCACCGGTGGACGCATCCTGAATGGCCATGATGTCATTGAGGACTCGGACTGCTTCGAGTGCTACGACCCAAAAACAGATGTTTGGACCTCTAAAGGTTCCCTACCATACAAGCTGTTCGATCATGGCTCTCTGCCGCTAGTCTGCGTTTCCAACAGACCCAACCCACCATGAACCACTATCCACTCAGCCACTGTAGGCACTTGCTTTTCTTGTGTTTTTACCTGCCCTTTGCCATTATTTATTGGCATCTAGCACAAATGAGAAACCATGTCAGACTGACAGCATTCCTTCACGCAGCTCAGTCTACGACACAACTTAGTAGATTGTAAGGCGAGGCTGACTTTCATCTGACTCAAAGAAGAGCTCAGCTGAAATGCAGAGGTGTCATTTCTAAGCATCTGGGGTGGCGCTAAAGTGAGAACCACAGAAACGACAAGAGGCAGCTGCTCAGATACTTAAGTAATCCGAGGAGCTCTTTAAAAGCTCTTTCTGCAGATGACTACACTTGTTTAAAGCAAAACAAAAGTGTAAATACTTTATTTTCCCAGATATTTATACAGCCTATCACGGCTGCACTTAACTTTTCTGTAAGAGTTAAACACATGGAGTATTATATGTTGACTCTACAAGCTCTGTTTGTCTTGTTAAAATGAAACATATTACAATAATTTGCACTTTATAGGCAACAAATAATACATTCCTCTTTGACCCAGATGTGTAATGTATCAGAGAAAACTTGTTGATGAGAACAATTGTGACAGAACATTTGCAAGCTCCTATGGCAAAGTTAACATGGTTGCAGCTGCTCTCATGTTTGGCAAAATTTTGCAAAGAAGAACATTTTTTCTCAGAGAAAGGAATCTGAGCCAACATTATTCCAGTTTTGGGGCTTAATTTTTAGACAAAACACAACTAAGCATGCTCTGTATATCATTTTAAGGATGTCTTGCTTAAAACCTATCAGAACCAGAAAAAATATGTGATTTTTGGCTTAGTCCAATCTCTGAGAAAATCCAGTGGTGGTTTACATTCATTTTTACCAAGCATTCAAATGTTGTTAAAGAAAAAAGTCTTCACAGTGTGACAATGCTACATTTGAGAAAGATTATGCAGTGGCCTGCTATGAGCATTCATTCATGAGTGGAAATGTTGTTGGAGATTCTCAATATAGACAAACGTATTGGGCCACACTTCTTAATTATGGTATTTGATTCAGTCCCAGTGTATAAAATCAAGCACCTGGTGGCGCAGTCTGCCTTTACAAATAAAAGATTGGTTGTCTAAAGAGCTCACTGAATTTGAGTGTAGTAATGCAATAGGATGATACCATTGCTAGAAGTCAGTTCATGAAATTTCTTCCCTCCAAGATATTCAACAATCAGCTGTAAGCGGTATTATTACAAGTAGCGGAACCACAGCATCTCAGACATTAAGTGGCAGATCACGTAAAGTTACAGAACAGGGTCACCAAGTGCTGGAGCACATGGTGTATAAAAGTCTCCAACACTCTGTCAGTAATTGCAGAGCTCCAAACGTCCTCTGGCATTAACATCAGCACAAAACATGTGTATTTGGAGTTTTATGGCATGGGTTTCCATAGCCAAGCAGCTGCATACAAGATTTACAGTACATCATCAAATACAATGCCAAGCATCAGATGAAGTACTGTACAGAAAACCACATAATGCTATGGGAGTGTTTTTTCTGGAGATGGCCTTGGCCCCTTTGTTCCTTTTCTGTTTCAGCATGACCATGTCCCCATGCACAAAGCAAGGTCCATAAAGGCATGGTTGGATGAGTTTGGAAAGACTTGACTGGCCTGCACAGAGTCCTGACCTCAACCGCAATGAACACATTGAGCTGAACTGGAATTGAGAATTCAAGCCAGGTCCATAAAAACTCCTGTAGGTGTAATGTGTAGGTAGCCAAATACTTTTGTCCATATAGAATGCTTTTGCAGACTATATAAGACCACCTACAGGCAAGCTTTCATCAGCAAGGGGACTGATCTGAAGTTAACCTTTCATTCATTTGGGAAACCATAATCACAGAGAAAAACCTACAACTGTCAAAACTTTTTACTGGTGTTACATCCCTCTGTGTCCTCCAGCACTTTTGTCCCTCATGGAGTATGCATTCAGTGCTTTGCTCCAGTCCTTGGTAACCCTATTACTGGATAAATTGCGGTATGTATCCTTAGTGACTCTAGTCAAGACTTCCTCACTAATCGACTCCACAATGCATTGCTGTTACTTGCACATTAAGAGACTGCTATATTTTATTTTGTTTTATTCAAATATATTATGTTCTTGTACAAATGTGCATAAATTATATGCTTATGTACTACAAAGACAATCAAATTTCTATTTTTTTGTTTAATTTCTCTCTTCACTTGAAAGCAGATGATATAGCGTTGTCGTTCGGCTTACTGGACTTTAGCTGAACTGCAGTTTGAACTGGTTCTCCATTTGCCTGCAGACTAGCTGAGTCATGATCCCCTCACACACAGCAGAACATTGTTAATGCAGAAACATGTTCTGGTTGTCAGGTGACACATTCGCTCCTGATACATCAGTAAGCATCAGCACAAAACCCATTAAAATATTGTGATGTTTTTGGAATGCAATGAATATATTTCTTTATGTTAGTGTGAATGCCATCTTCTTGACCCTTCAGGTCGCATTCTCTTCATGCAGAGTGTGTGGCATGAAAAGCTCCACATGACAGCTCCATATCCAGTTACCACTATCCTCCTGAGAGGCTCAGTATTTGTAAGGAATATGGCCGACTTATAAGTGGCCCTGAAGCAAAGCTGACCTTAGGGGAAGAGATTTAGGATCCAATTTCACTCTTACACTTTAATGCTCGTCCATTAGTGTGGAAATGCTGAAACTTGCCCATGAGCAGCAATCAAAAGGGAATTACATCACACTCCACATTAGCAAGCTCAGACAGTCACTGAGTTAAATGGTTCCTTGTTAGCTTAGCTACTCTAAATGCCTCAAACTAACAGTGTGTTCAGTGGATACATTCAATAACCGAGACATACAGCGTAAAGTGACCTTAATGTCTAAACTGAAATGCTGAATTCTAAAATACTAAAACAGTGACTTTTCTGATTATGTCATATTAATGCCACACGCTGGACTCTGTGAGAGAAGCATTTAAGAAAACCCAGTGAAACCTTTTACTGAGCTGCTGCTAAATAAACAGCCCTCTCAGATTGTTTACTGACTCTGTGTTTGCTCAATACCTTTCCATAGAAACCAGTGTGTGAGGGTCACCCTTTAGGGAGGCTGTGGCCTGGCAGGTTATTTTCAGTCTCTGTTACTAACCCAGTAATGGGTAGCATATCGTGGCCTATTCTGTGTGTTTGCATAGTGGTGAGAAGAATTATGTGCACATATAGGAGTAGCATCCTGCAATTAATATCCATCAGCATGAACCGCACACTAAATAACCCTTTTTATTTATTAAAAAAACTACTGAAAAATAATACAGAACATTTTAAGATTATTATTTAGCTAAATTTGACTCCAGAGAGGCTGCAGCAATTTGGTACTCTGGATACTGTTTCCCCCTAGGTTGACTGATTTGGTGGGCAGCTGGTAGCTGTCTTCAGTTTTTAGAGGAACTAATACTTATCAGGAAGTTTTTATTACACTTACCCATCATAGTGGGTGATATGCTTGTTTACATTCATATCATAGACTGTATATAAAAGATGGATGTCACCCATTGGCTTCACACTCAGCATTTTAAGCATCAGTGTTTACATTTTGACAAATGTCATTTTATATTTCTCTAAGCCAGAAGTTACCTTATATGGATGAAAAAGTGGTGTGTTAAGTCAACAACTAAAAAAATGTACCTGCTCCCTTGTGGATTAATCATCGATGATTAATCCACATTGCTAATTTGGCAGAGATTTCATGCCAGATGCCCTTCCTGAAGCAACCCTCCGTGGTGAGAGGGTCTTGTGCCCCCAGCTGGAATCAAACCAGGGACCTTTTGCTTGTGAGGCAAATGAGTAACCCACTACACTAAGTCAACAACTAATGTTGACTTACTCAAATAGCAGCTGCATCCACAAATTGTGGATGTGCAGCTCAGACACAAATGTCTGCCAATAAGTGCTATGGTAAAATTAATTTAAAAAAAAAATACTAGAATTTCACGCACCGAAACTGATGCACAAATTTCTTGAATGCTCTGTATCACATAGCAAGCCATAATATTAGCTTATCTATTAAAAGCACCCCTAACAGCTTCAAAAGCACGAAAGACTTCGAATATTCCATTATCTACAGTAAATAATACACTCCTCAAAAAAATTAAAGGAGCACTTTTTAATCAGAGTATAGCATCAAGTCAATTAAACATCTGGGATATTGATCTGGTCAGTTAAGTGGCAGAGGGGGTTTGGTGTTAATCAACAACAGGTGCCCTAGAGGATCAACAATGAGATAACCCCCAAAATAGGAATGATTTTACAGGTGGAGGTCACTGACATTTTTTCTTGTTTTTTTTTTTTTTTTTTAAAACTAGTTTTGCATTTGGCAAGGGTCAGTGTCACTACTGGTAGCATTTGCTGTGTCTCTCAGTAGTCTCATGAGCATGGAGGAGATTCCAGGAAACAGAGTTACTCTAGAAGAGCTGGACAGGGCCTCAGAAGGTCTTTAACTCATCAGCAGGACTGGTAACTGCTCCTTCTTGTGTAAAGAGGAACAGGATGAGCACTGCCAGAGCCCTACAAAATGACTAGTGTCTCTGACTAAACAAACAGAAAGACTTCACCCTGAGCACATGTGACAGATGCAAAAGGGCCTGGAAAAGCTGTGGGGAACATTATGTTGCCTGTAACATCATTCACCAATACAGGTTTGGTGGTGGGTCTGAGATGGTCTGGGGAGTTGTATCCATAGAGGAACACACAGATCTCTACAGGCTAAGTAACAGTACCCTGACTGCCATTAGGTATTGGTTGAAATCCTTGGACCCAATGTCAGACAATACACTGGTGAAGTGGGTCCTGGATTCCTCCTGGTGCACAACATTGCCCCGCCTCATTTAGCTAGAGTATGCAGGGAGTTTGTGGAGGATGAAGGAATTGATATCATTGACTGGCCCCCACACTCGCCTGACATAAACCCAATAGAACACCTCTGCGACATTATGTTTCGTCCATCCAACACTCACGTTCTGTAGGCAGTTGAATTGAAATTTGAAATTCTTTTCATTGACACCACCATCCTCTAAACTAAAGAGGACATGGGCCAGCTGGCCCATTATCTAGCATGGCTGATGGTATGAGGGTTCATCATTGCCAATGATACTGGCAACTTGCTCATCTGGAAAGGCACCATTGATACTAAAAGGTATATACAGGTTTTAGAGCAACATACCCTTCCAGATGACACCTCTTTCAGTGAAGGCCTTGCATATTTTAGCAAGACAGTGCTAAATTGCATACTGCAGCTATTACAGTAGCATGGATGCCTGCAGTCCAGACCTTTTACCAACTGAAAACATTTGGCACATCATTAAAGGCAAAATACAACAAAGATCCAAGACTCTTCAGCAACTGGAATCCTATATCAGACAGAAATTGGACAACATTCCTTTCCTAAAGGTCTAACAGCTGGTCTCCTCAGTTCATTTACAGACTGTTAGTAAACAAAGCAGGGATTCTACACAGTGGTAAACATAACCCTGTCACAACTTTGAGATATATTGCTGCCATCAAATTCAAGATGAGCTAGTATTTTTCATGAAGCAGTAAAATGTCTCACTTTCAATATTTGATGTTTTCTACATTCTGTGATGAAACTATTAGTAATAAATATGAGATCTGCAAATCACTGAAATACATTTTTCTTTATACTTCATACATTATCCCAATCTAATTGGGATTGTACATAAGATTATTTTTTGAACCAAATTAGAAAAAAACGCAACTTTTTCCACAATATTAAATTTTTTAGCATACGTTGATTTGAAATTCAGATACAGGCTGCACTTAAGGGCTTTGACCTTTAAGCAGAGAATATTCACTTTAAGTTACCCACGTTGGGCGAAAAGAAACCTTGTACAGAAAAGATGGAAGTTGGTGCTACTCCTCAAATGATAATCACAGAGGCTGCAAGACAATGTGTTTCATTACAGCATAACTGGAAGCATCAATCCTGAGTCAAACCAAGTAATATAACACGTCTGCAATACAGATCTTCTGCCACCTGATGTCTCCAAGCCTGTAGGATGATGTAGAACCAACAGCAATATTTCATTATTTGGCCTCTATCGCCCTCTGCTGACTAATGCAGATTTGTAGTACTCTGCAATCCCGCAGAATTAAGAGAATAAATTTAATAGTTTTAAAAAGGTTAAGTGGGTTAGACTTAAGAATCATGATGATTTTATTAGAATTTCCTTGATAAACAAACAAAAGCACAATACAGCATGCACACATTCCTTACAGAGGTCTAAAATAAAACCGCTCAGATGGACGATATCATTGGAACATGGCATCATCATTTAACACGCTGGTTAGGCTTTGTGTTCTTTTGGTAACTTTTGCCAAACACACACTATAAACGTGTGTGAGACTGAGTCATTTGAAAGGGCTAACATATTCACAAAGCATGACAGTCATACACTTAAAGTGCCTACATTCAATTTTGTGGTGCGTTTCTGTGTCTTTATTATTTCTTCCTTTGAAACAGCCAGCAGTCACTCACATGTTCATTCAAGAGCAACCCTGGGAAATGGCACTATGAATACCCAAGAGGTGAAAAACAACCATTTAATAATAATTATCATTTAAGACAAAAAACAAATAAACAAATTCTAGTAAAAGTGCTATTTGTGATTTAGAAGGATATTGTAACACTGAGGAGTTTATAAACTATACAACAGAAATGGCATTTTAATATTACATTGAGAGAAACATTAATAATAAACAACTTTTTTCAAATAAAGAAACTCTATAGAGGCAAAAATCCTAAAATGTGGTAAAATTATACTTTGTTACCTTTTTGTATTAAATTAAATTTCAGAACAGTTAAGATATACAGCATGTACACACTCAAAAACCCTATATGTATGTGCTTCTATTGCCCAGTTTGGAGCCTTGAAGGGTGAGAAACAAACCTTGGATTACCCTAAAATTTGCCCCCGTTTAGTTCATGACACATATGTACAGCAGGTCCGTAACTACAAAGGCATTCAGAGAAAGAAATTACATTTTGGCACCAGGCACAGAATTGACTATACAATTTAACTAATTACTAAAACCCACCCAGAAAAATAATCAGGCTATTTTAACCCCTCAACATGTTATCTCAGCTACATGAGTTCATAGCAAATATTCAGTTAAACTGGCTATAAAATGAAAATAACATTTGGCATAACTGTTGCTGGAAGAATAAGAGAGGGGCAGGGGATTGGCAGAGATCTACCCCAGCAGACCTGACAGGAGGATCTACAGTGCATTTCTGTCGAAAGACAATCGGTTGTTTTTCCTGAGTGCTAGAAGTAAACAGGAACTGGATAACTTAATGATTGGGCTTCAGTACTATTTACATGATATCACTGAATCTTTTGGCTTTCTGTCATTTCATCCCACTTTTCAAATGTACCACCCTTACCTGGTTCACGATAGCAATATCAGCAGCGCTTTTTATTGAAGACGCAGTGACATGTCACAACCACGGTAACTCCTACAGAGTTCTGACCAGCTGTGGCCAATGATACAATCTTTTCCTGAGAGGGGGGATAAAGTATATGAAACTTTACTATCTTTAGCTTGGAACGGACTGGCCTCAGTCACTCTTTAGTTCTTTGTATATCTCCACTTATGTATATGCATTGCTGGGGTATTTCTTTTTTAATTCGGAGAGAAAGCATAACTTAAAGTGCACCAGGCAGTCCCACGTTCTACACCTCATTGATTGTTCGCTCTGAAGGCCTGAAGTTGACAGAGTTGGATGATGACATACGGAACGACTGGGTTTTGCGATTGAGACGTGCCCGCTTGGTGGCCACACACAGGCTGCGCTTGCTGGAGGTAATGATCTCTGTGATGAACTTTTTGCAGTCTACACAGACCTCCATGGTGGCCCAGTCCTCTGTCAGCTCTTTGGGCAGCTCTGGCTCATCCTGTGAACGCCCATCTTTGCTGCTGTGCTTGGACAACCTAAACAGAGACAACCGTAAGTTAATACCTATCCACACACACAAACACGCACCAAATTCAATCAGCATGATAATTTTGAAGTAACCTTCTCCGTAGGCTGTGGCGACTGTGTCCAGACCCAAAGGGTTGCTTTTCTGGCTCAACTGGGGCAGAAGATGCACCAGCCTCTTCTTTGGCCATAGCACTGGGACCCAGAGAGTAGATGGGCAGGGTAGAATAGGGCTTCGATGGCAGCCGCATCTAATGTAAAAAAAATACGAAAAAAATAATGAAATGAAATAAAAGCGTTCATTTAAGTCATCAGGCACCTATTGGCATTAATGAGTCATAGTCAAATACTATACTAAAGTTTCAAAAGTGTTAAAAGTCAACAGCCTCCTACCTTTTTAGAACACTGGGAACACACAGGCCTAGAGAAACAATAAAACAATGGATAAGTTTGACATCATTCAATGATGCTCTACTTTTAAAAAAAACTCTTCTGATTTAGTATTGCACTGCTGCCAGACTGTCAGTTAAAATTTAAAAGACAAAACAGATAAAAACAAGGCTGCGGGTAGTACCAAATGATGGGACGTTTGAGTAAATAAAAGACCGACTGACCGACAAAGTAATTCGCGCACTATGCAAGGAGTTGTTGTCATTTCACCAAAGCACTTCCAGCGTATAGTATCACATCATTCCTCTGCAAGTTCTTTTGGGACCATGACATCTGTCTTGCATCAAACCATCTTCATGGAACGCTGGGGCCTTAGTAAGTCTACAGCTGACAAATTGTAGGTTTTATTTTTAATTTTTATTTTGCAATTTGGACACTATATCTGCTTTTTAGTTTAAATAAAACCTTTGTTAAGTGTATATATCGCCTTCTGTCATGAGTCATTTTGCCCCCACAAAATGAAACAGTTAATAATGAACGGGTACGAATGAATGGGATAATTTAAATTAATCCACAGCGACCCTGTGATTAATCTGATTAAAAATTTTACTCATTTGACAGATCCAGTTAAAACACTTCATAGCCTAGTCACCAGTACATAGAAATGAAGCATAACTCAAGAGGTATGGGCTAATAGCTACTACAGTTGTCAAATGCTCTATGACGACACAGAAAAATAAAAAGAGCACAGTGGAAGACCAGCAGATTAAAGCGCTCCATCCCCCTCTTCACAGAGGCTGTTGCAATTGTCCCTGTTTTTACCAATATCAGTGGCCATCTGAGTGATCATTCTTCAACTAATTAAAACCATGGTCACAATCCACCATTCCCGTCCCAATGAATGTCCACACTGATATTTTGAACGCTTTAGACATCAGTGACCCTACTGAAAAAAATGTATCACCTAAACTTCTGAGTGCCAAGTCACATTTGGAGTATTACATCCAGATGAAGGTAAAGCTTTGGCTCATTATGAGCTGTCACCAAGCAATTTATCATCATCATTAAGCAGTAATTTCACGCTAATTCAACTATATTGTATGCTGTGCATATTGCTCTTTTGGGGTGGTAAAATATTGCACATATTTGGATAGGTTCTTGTCAGCTGTGCATAAGTGGCTTACTGTATGATCCTAACTGTTGTGCCTAAAGGGACCTTGTAGTAGCAAGACTCGCGTTTTTTTTTTCTTGCATTATGACAAATTAACATATTTCAGTGTCCCCCGTAGCGTAGTGGTTTGTGCATTCACCTTTGAAGCGAAAGGTCCCTAGTTCGATTCCAGGTGGGGACACAAGCCCCTCTCACCATGGACGGTTGCGTCAGGAAGGGCATCCGGCATAAAACCTCTGACAAATTACCAATGCGGATTAATCCGCTGTGGCAACCCCTTGGTGGAGAATACAAGGGAGCAGCCAAAAGGTACATGACAAATTAACATATTTCACCTGTGCCTTGACAAGAGGGACCATGAAGTGTTAAAATATTGATGCTATCTGGGTCAGTTTTGGCTGTTCCTGTGTGCTGCATGCAGCAGGTTTTGGTAGCTGGAAGACTGGCATACTGTGATTCATTTTACAGTTATATTAGAATGTGTCAGTAAGAATGGAATTATAACAAAAAACTTTTAAGTCCAAGTTGTAATGGGTATGAAGTATACTTTACAGCCCATTATTTTTGACTGACACACACACACGCACACACACACACACTTTCAGCACCCCCAACTTCAACACCCTTCCCACTGCTTTAGTGAAAATGGATGGAGCAGAGCCAAATACAGGATGTTTTTTAGTTCCACACATTCTCCTTGTTAAATCTCGACACCTACATTACCCAGTTTTATTTCTTCAGCCTTGAGTCACCAGACATGTGGTCTGATGAGCTCACTTCTTAGCTTGAATCCACACAGTCAGGTTTGACTTATTTTTAACCATTTTTTTAAAATTTCCATCACTGCCAAGTCATATAACTTGCGGCAAAATCATCACATTTCAAACCCTTCCCTTCACAGGGAAACATTTCTACCTTTGAAGGTGGTATAAACAGACTTGTTTAAAAATGTTAAAGCACCCCATTTAACTTGACTTGTCCCAGTAATAGTGATTCAAATTACCTTTTGCAGAACTGGCAGGTGTAGGACCAGGTGAAGAGAGAGAACCTTTTTGTCCTGCAAGAAAAGC
>VUQH01044287.1:0-14741 GCA_015106775.1 Etroplus canarensis | reverse complement strand
ATTAGTGCCTATGGTTCTGGCAACCTGCACATCTGGAAAGGCTCCATCAATGCTGAAAGGTAGATACAGGTTTTAGAGCAACATCTGCTCCCCTCCAGACCACGTCTTGCATATTTCAGCAAGACGATGCTAAACCACATCCTGCAGCTGTTCCAACAGCATGGCTTCATAGCAGAAGCGTCCGGGTGCTGGACTGGCCTGCCTGCAGTCCAGACCTCTCACCAACAAAGAAGACCCAGGACTGTTGAGCAACTGGAATCCTACATCAGACAAGAATGGGACAAAATTCCTGTCCCAAAGGTCCAGCAGCTGGTCTCCTCAGTTCCCAGATGTTTATAGACTGTTTTTAAAAGAAGAGGGGACGCTACACAGTGGGACACATGGACCTGTCCAACTTTTTTGGAGACGTGTTGCTGCCATCAAATTCAAGATAAGCAAGTATTTTTCATGAAATACTAAGACGTCTCACTTTAAGCATCTTCTTTTGTGAATAAAACATGAATGTATGATATTTGCAAACCACTGCAGCGAGTTTTATTCAGATTTTACAGAGCCCTAACCTTTTTGGAATCAGGTTTGTCCTCGCATTTTCTTTTAACTGGCAATGGCAAAAAATTATTTTCACAGCATGAATTGTAAAAGGTAGGACACACAAGGTCATTGTGTCTTGTATGCAGTCTGCATGTGGGTGACATGGTGGTTGAGTGGTTAGCACTGTTTCCTCACAGCAAGAGGGTACCTGGCTCGAACCCCGGCTGGGGCCTTCCTGTGCTGAGTTTGCGTGTTTGCTCCGTGTCTGCCAAAGACACAGAGGATGTGAGGTAGATAAAGTACCTGAAATTCATGAATAAAATGTGTTTGACAGTGTAAAATCTTTTGAACGGTTAGCTTGTACTTGTCTGTAGTCGTGACTGATCTTTGATCAGACCCCATTTTATAGTCAGAACTTCCAACAGGCTCACAAACGTCTCTGTGCAGCTGTAGATGTCACGTAATGCCCCCCAGTGCACGCCTTCCATCATTATAATGCTGTTAATGATGCTAAGATGGTTGATTATGGTTTACATTCGTACAAACAAACTTTAGTCTGAAAAGTTTCTGATGCGTCCCCGTCTAAAAACAGCTGAAGTCCCTGAACTACATCAGCTAATAGCTTTCCTTTCACCTTATGTATCCTCTGTGTGGAGTCACAGCATGTCCATCTTAATGCTTCTTGTCCTGCCCGAGCCTCGCCGTCCCGCTGTGAACCTCGCCGACACGGGGAGTGAATCAGCAGCTGCTCTATTAGCGGGCGGGCTGTCGCCTTCCTTGCGAGCGCGCCCGGCCTGTTTTGGTAAATGCACACACACATACACACACACGTTGCACAGAAACCACACATGCTTTCTGGACACGTACGCAGCCGGCCGGTGCACACATGGTGTCCTTTAGCACAGTTGATATCAATCTGCAGCAAAGCGAGACAACCAGGGAGAGCCTGTCTCCTTCTGATAGCTCTCAGATACCTTGATGCCAGCTCTGTATATCACACCCACTCATCAGAAGAGAGACACCCAGAGAGAGAAGGTACAAACACCAACTGCATTTTGAAGGGAGAGAAGGAGGACAGAAGGATGTGCTAATATGTGAGAGCTGACAGTGTGAAGCGGGAGATTTGTGTGTGCGTGTGTGTGTGTGTGTGTGTGTGTGTGTGTGTGTGTGTGTGTGTGTGTGTGTGTGTGTGTGTGTGTGTTGGAGGACCTCAGCAGCTTGTCTGCTAAACTCTCAACTGCTGCAGATGATAATGAGTCCTGCACTATCTGTCCTCCTCAGCTTTTCCTACTTTCTTCTGTGAGTCTGGACCCTCGACACTCGCCTCCTCCAGCTCTCCCTCCAGCACTGCTGAAGCGTAGCTACTGAACTGTTACAACAGTAGACCGGAGCTCCTGGCGTCTTCCTCCAGGCCCGTGTCTCTGTGTGCAACAACAGACTGACTGTAAAGTCATGTGATGCAGAGACATGATGTATAAGAGGGAAACCTGGCAGGTGACATGCAGGTCAAGTTGCAGCTTAGCAGAATATTCATTAGATGGGCCGAGATGGCGGCGTGACAGAACCAAGGTGGTGCTTGTACCCCTGTGATTGCCCCTGTTTTGACCTGGTTTTGACCCGGTGTTCGGGTGTGTGGATGCCGGGGCGGTGGTGTTCGTGTTCGAAATTCGGAGGTTCGAGGACGACCAGACGCCGTCGTAGCTCTGTCCACAGACGGCGCTAACTGCTGATCCGTTTTTCATGACCTGCCAGGCAGCGTCCGGGAAACCAAAGTTTTTGGGTTCCGGGGGGAGTATCGTCGCAGGGTTGATGCTGCGTCTGGGCGGTTTCTGGGGGCTCCGATCTCAACTTGCTGTGTGGACCGGGCTGTCAGTCGGCCGGCATTAACCCTTGTATGGGGCCCCGGGTCCTGGGGGAACGCTGTTTTGTTTTCTTGTGTATTTCTGTGTAGTTGAAATGACAATAAAGCAATTTATCATTAAAACATTCTGAAAAGTCTGAGGTGAGGTTAGATGAGTAGGGGAACTTTTCATGTCTGTGTCAAGATGCCAGTCAGCACACTTCAGGAACTTTCTTTGTGTGTATTTTGGCACACACTTGGACTCTGATGAATCTGAAGTGCAGACTTTCAGCTTTCATTCAACAGGTTTGACAAAAGAATTGCTTAAGAATTTCAGCTGTTTTTCCTGCATAGTCCCCCATTTCCACAGACTCAAAAGTAACTGGAAAATCTAACATCATTTTAAGTATAAGGATTTTTAGTTGAAGGAAAACTATTTGCAGTTAACGTCTGCCTGAAGAACCCATGGACGTCCTAGAGATGCTCTGCCATGCCGTTACTGCAGCCGCTTTCAGTTGCCGCTTGTTCGTGGGTCTCCGCCTTCAGGTGCCGCTCGTTTGTGGGTCTCCGCCTTCAGTTGCTGCTCGTTTGTGGGTCTCTGCCTTCAGTGCTGTGATTGCAGCCACAGGTGCATCTACTAAATACTGACCTGAAGGGGGCGAATGTGTATGCAAACATTTATTTTTGCCTTATATATTTTTAATTAATTGACATTAGTTTGTTAAACTGTGTTTTCAGTTTGACATGAAAGAAGCTTTTTTGTGAATTCTTGTCAAAAAAAAAGCCAAATTATATTGACAACAAATTCATTATTAAAGTAATGAAAGAGTGAAACATCCAAAGGGCGGTGAATGCTTTATAAAAGCGTTGTATTTCAGACATTTACGATGAAGCCAGTACAAATTAGTACAAATCAGTAGAAATCAGTTAAAAACACAAACTTTGGTAGCAGACGGTCTTCCAACCGTCTATTTTCTGCCTCTTACCTGGTCTGGGTTTCAGGGGTAGCAGTCTCAGCAGAGACACCCAGCCACCTCCTCCAGCTCTTACTGGGAGGACACTGAGGTGCTGTGGGAATCTGAGTCCTTCAAAATAATCTATGAAGTTACATTTTGTGTGTACAGTTCCTGGGAACGATCAGAGTTTTAAAGTATTTATCTAAGATGTGTAGTCTGTGCTTTTCTTAGAGAATAAACAGCTGAGGCAAACAGATGTTATTGGCTTCCTGGGCGTCGGGAATGCAAAGTCAGGATGACTCCGTGTTCGTGTGTTTTGCAGACACTTGTCCTCTTCTAGAAACGGTTTACAGTTGCATCAGTCTTGTCAAAGATATGACGTCTTCTAACCCTATGAAGAATGTTGCATTTGGGGACTCGGGGGCTCGCTTGCTCTTGATGTGTTGTGTTTGTTAATTGAATAAAACGAGTGCCCCCTGCCATCGGGATCTAACGCTGTCAGGCTCATCTCTTTTTCTCCACAACATAATTGACGACCACAAAGGGACCCAAGCCAGCCTAGAGATGTAGTCCCTCCAGCGTGTCCTGGGTCTGCCCTGGGGCGTCTTCCCGCTAGGACATGCCCAAAACACCTCGCCTAGGAGGAGTCCAGGAGTCATCAGGATCAGATGCCCGAACCGCCTCAGCTGGCGCCCTTCAATGTGGAGGTGTACTTCACCCTACTCTCTACTCTGAGCTCATCAACGTATCTCTGAAGGAGAGCCCAGGCACACTTTGGATGTCTTTCTACCATCCAGATCTTGTGATCATAGATGAGTGTGAGAACGTAGATCGAAAATGCTTTCATGTGCGGCTCTCTCTTCAAAACAGCAGCTCGTCACTGCAGACGCCACTCAGGCCTTTCCTGGCTGAGAACATGGCCTCAGACTCGAAGGTGTCATTTCTCATCCCTTTTGCTTCACATTCACCCCAGCGCAAGCTTGAGCTCAGTGAGGCCAACAGAACCACATCATCTGCAAAAAGATGATCTCCTAAGACTGCCTCCACTCCTTGGTTACACCTAGAAATGATGTTGAGAAGTAGTAATGAAGGGCAGACTACAGTACCCCTCCTGGAATGAGTCTGACTTACTGTTGGCGATGCGAACCAAGCTCTCGCAGTGGTTGTAAAGGGACCAACATGGGCAGGTTGCTAATCACCGCTGCTCAGTTCTGTGATTCACTTCCCTGTGAGCCACATTTAATTGGCTGTTATCCGGTGCGGGAACTGACTGCACTCAGGCATGTTGTCCGCAGACTCGGCACAACCGATACTATGGGATGACTGTTGGAAAGCCCAGATAAGATCTGGATCACAGAAACATGATTGCTGCACTTGTAATTTATGCGCGGAAGACAGACTACTGATGCCCGTGAATCTAAGAGATGTGTACTTGTGAGTGCGCAGCCCACTCACCTGCCCGGGAATGTGTTCGACTGTGTGCTGCACCTCTCTGCAGGGACTCCCGTCTCTGAATTAGCATAGTGTATGAGTGGAGGACAGCTGGTCTCCATGGACTGTCTGTCTCAGCTTGTCTCTGACATAATGAGCAAGCTGGGAGTGAGCTTTGATTTAACGCTGAGTCATTTCTACTCCAGCTTGCTCGTTAATGGATGAGTGACGGTGGCAGGAAGTGAAAGGAATGGGAAGTTCTCCCTGTTTTTGTTGCTGCGCTGACAAACCTTTCATTCCTTTTGATGAGCTGTGCTTCCTTCCTAAATCCTCCCTCCTTCTGCTTATTTCATCAGGAGTCTCACACACACACACACACACACACACACACACACACACACTTGATAATGGTGCACCGCACTCATCAGCAGACAATCAGTTCTCAGCCTTTCCATCTCAGACTAATGGCAGACATAGATGGTCCATTTTGCTCTTTTGCTAAAGAGCTATGGACCCCATCCAGACTCGGAGCTGTAGCTTTAATCCTGCATGATGACTGACTGCTCTGTAAGAGGCTACAGATACGTCGATGCTACATTAGCATACATTGCACGCTCGGTGTTAAATTTAATGTGTGCAAGTGACTATGCAAACGTTGAGCTGAGGTTGGAAAAGCGAGGCATGAAGAAACTGAGGGAAAAGCTGCACCTCCTGCCTGCATGTTAGTACTTTCTCTCCTCCGTGGAATAGCCAGACAAAATTGGGGTTGCGAGGTGACAGAGAGGGGCGATTGTAAAAGCTTATCTGAAATCTGCGCGGTGGTTGAGCGGCTAGATTGTCCAAACAAAGTCGACCGGAATCCGCCTGTGCGCGGCGGTGATAGTGAGACGCGGCGAGCAGCCTGCTAAGCCGAGTCTGCGTTGAAACTCAGCATAAACTTTGTTTTTCAGTTTGTTTCCGGTGTCATCCGGAGCTGCTGTGTGTGTCAGGTTCTTACAGCATTAGATTAGATTAGATTCAGCTTTATTGTCAATACACATGTATAAATACAGTTTAGCAGCTGATCAGAAGAGCAGCAAGTGCAACATATACAGTATGTGCAGTGTAGTTCATGACAGGTTTTAAGCTTTTATGTTGATCTTGCTACAGTACATCACTCTGTATGGACAAAAGTATTGGCCCACACCTCTTAGTCACTGCTTAATCCAGCAGCTAGCCATGCAGGCTGCCTTTCCAAACATGAGTGAAAGAATGGGTGGCGCTAAAGAGCTCACTGAATTCCAGCGTGGTACTGTAACAGGATGCCACCACTGCAACAAGTCAGCTGGTGACATTTCTTCCCTCCTAGATATTCCACCAATAATTTTTTTGTATTATTGCAAAGTTGAAGCATTTAAGAATCATAGCAATCATGTAAAGTTACAGAGCGGGGTCGCTGAGGTTCATAGCGCATAAAACTGCATCGCTCCACTGACTCGGTAACGGCAGAGTTCCTAACCTCCTCTGGCATCAGCAGAAAAACTGTGCCCTGGGACCTTCATGGCATGGGTTTCCATGACTGAGCAGCTGCACGCAAGCCTTACTTAGTTAGTTTATTTAGTTTATTTCGGTCATCAAGAAAAATATAAAATAAAAAATAAAAGAAAGAAAATAATACAATCTTTCAAATTTAAATCAAAGACAAAGACCGAAAGGGTCCAGGCTGGAGTTCAAACTTTTTGTGCCTGGCCATCTTACCATAAAACTCTATCATAAAAAATCACACATATTATGCTTAACGTTGGCGAAAAAGAACTAAACAAAAAGAATTAGATACGGCTAGTCACCGTTCACATTGGTTCGCACAATTGTCTTATATAATCATTTACTTTGGAACCAATTCCACTAGTTCCTTATATTTTTCAATATCCTTAAATTTGTACATTCTTTTAAATATTTTTACTGAATAACACTCTTTTATTTTATCATCTAAACTATTCCACAAGTTTACGCCTTTGACGGTGATACATCTACTTTTTTATTTGTTCTCACCTTGGTTCTTTGAAAAATACCTGTTCCTCTGAGATTATAGCAACTCTCTCTGGGCTTGAACATTTCCTGGATACCGATGGTTGTAGGCCTTGTAGATCACAACTGCTGTGTTTAGGTCAACAAGGTCGTGCGTACATCGCCAAGCACAATGCTAATTATCGGATGGAGTGGCGTAAAGCACTCTGCTACTGGACTCTGGGGCAGTGGAAATGTGTTCTGTGATATGACAGTCTGATGGACAAGCTGGAGTTTAGAAAACGCCAGGAGAACATTACCTGCTTGACTGCGTTATGTCAGGTATAGAGGTTGGTGGAGGAGGGGTAATCCCAGGGCTCCTAAATTCCAGTGAAGGGAAATTTTAAATGCCTCAGCTTACTAAGACATTTCAATTTATGCTTCCAACTTTGTGGGAACAGTTTGTTGAGGGCCCTTTTCTGTTCCAGCATGACTCTGCTCCAGTGCACAAAGCAAGCTCCATAAAGGCATGGTTGGATGAGTTTAGTGTGGAAGAACTTGACTGGCCCCACACAGAGCCCTGACCTCAACCCCATCCAACACCTTTGGGATGAACTAGAACAGATTGTGAGTCAGACCCTCTGATCCAACATCAGTGTGTGACCTCACAAGTGCTATGCAGAAATTCCCACAGACACTCCAACATGAAAGCCTTCCCAGAAGAGCGGAAGCTGTTCCTGCTGCAAAGAGACCAACTCCATATGAATGTCTGTGGATTAAAATGGGAGGTCATAAAAGCTGCTGTAGGTGACCTTTTGCTTTTGTCTGTCTGTTGCATAGAACATTATTACAACACACTAATCAGTCTAAGTGACAAACATGTAAATGATCTTGTTGTCAGTCCTTTTCCTTCTCCTCGGTGCAGCTCTGTTTTCACTGAGCATTTTAAAATTATAAAACTGAGTCCAAAGCTAGGGCTCATAATTTGCAAGCACATAATTTTCTGTTTGGCCAAGTTCGAAAGTTCGCTGTTGACAGTGAAAAAGGCAATTCATCAAATTAAGTGGCTGGATGACGTGGTTAGTGTAATATAATGCAGAAATTTATGTGGTTTTTTTGCTGCACTAACAGTATTATGGAAAGTTTGATAATCACTTTAACCCTCATTTATTATTTGTCAGCTGATGTTGATTAATATAAATTATGACATCAAGTTATATTACTGTTCAATTTCTCTAATCAAACGTATGCCCTTTGGTGAGCAGAGTCTCCTCAAAGATTTATGTGAAATGCGCTCCCCTGATCATCGTAAATCAGAGTGTGACGTAAAAGCTCCAGTCTTCCTTAAAGCAGCTGAGCTGTGGTATATTCATAGACTGTACATAAAAGATGGATGCAGCAAACACAGTCTGATGTTTGATTCTGCACAAGACCATCCATCCATATTCAAGTGGTGGGGTACACGCCAGTCAGGCTGGCAGTCCATCACGGACAGATCGGCATCATGACCCACTGCTAATTTAAAATCCTCAGTTGCTCCAGTCCTCCTAATCGTCTGTTTGACTCTAAATGGGACCTTACTTTACAAAATGAACGTCATGTTGCTTCAGGGGGATCACGCTCCTCAGCCTCCAGGGGGCTGGAGGGGAAAGCCCATTTGTTCGGTGAACCTCAGATTCAGGATGAACGATGCGTGGGCCGGCTCTTTATCTTCTTGAGGCTATATATAGTTCCCCCATGACGTCACAACATACGAGCGGCCGCCATTGCTACAGGCAAGCTGCAGGCAGCTGTGCATTCAGGACACTTGAGGAAAAGCTGCGTGCCAACACAAGATAAGGGTACACGTCTTAGACCCCCATTCAACCCCCATTCCACTGGAGCCGTAATAGCGCCGATTTAGCGTTCCCGATCAAAACGGAGTGAAACGGCTGAAAATTGGGTTCTTGTCGATCTATTGCCGTTATATTCCTGTCAAAAGGCCGGCATTCATGTTGTGACCCCGTCACATTGCTGCGGTGTTCAGATGTATTTTCTTTTGATGTTGATATCGTTTGGCATCATTGCCCCTGATCATGCCTTTTTGACCAGCTATTATCGGCAATACCGGGACTATGCTGGGAATGCAACGGGAATTGCGCGTGATAAACGTCAGTTCACAGCCAATAAAACGTCTTTCATCTTCATAGTATTGAATTGGTGGCAACGCTGAAACTTCATGGTCCAGCTTTTCTTTTGCTAATGAGTATGGATCCACACCTATTATGCCGATTTTCTCATCGTATCTCTTTCTGTCCTCCATACTTCATGATTCTACATAGTTTTTCTCCTTTTGCCTTTCCATGATTGTGATCACAAGTCGAATCCGACATCAAAACAGCTTAAAATTCGCAGGGGAGATAAACAGCAGTGGGTGTAAACAAGTACAGCTTGCCAACAAAGATGGCATCGCTAAGGAGGTCACGTGACCGGGAACTATGTATATCGAGGGTTTATGGGAGTTTACCCAACCAGTCTACATGTGCTTTGTGGTGCTGGAGAAGGGGTTTCACTGCATCCCTTGGGATGTGCTGTAGGGGGCTCTTCCAGTGTATGGAGTATCAGGTCTGCTGTTACGGGTTGTTTGGTACATGTACAGCCACTGTGAGAGCTTGGTTCACATTTCTGGCTATAAGTCAGACTTGTTCCTGGTGGGAGTTGGACTTTGTTACCGACTCTTTTCATGATTTTTATGGAGATAATTTCTAGGTATAACCAAGAGGTGGAGGGTGTTGGGTGCATCTGCTTTTTGCCGATAATGTGGTTCGGTTGGCCTCATTGAGTCACGACCTTCAGCTTGCACTGGAGTGGTTTACAGCCACGTGTGAAGCAGCAGGGATGAGAATTATCACCTGCAAGTCTGTGGCCATGGTTCTCAGCCAGAAAAAGGTGGCGTGCCCACTCCAGTTGAGGAGCCAGTTGCTGCCTCACGGGGTGGAGTTTAAGTATCTTGGGTCTTGGATTGGATTGGATTGCTTTATCGTCATTTCAACTACATATAAATACACAATGAAACGAAACAGCGTTCCCCCAGGACCTGGTGCCCCATACAAGGGTAATGCCAGCCGGCCAGGGCCCCGCCTCCGACCCAGCACAAAACCCCGCCCGCGATGTCCTCTTCCCCGGCCACCGGCATCAGGCGACACTGAGGACTGAAGGCCCGGTCCACACAGCAAGCTGAGCTCAGAGTCCCCAGAAACCGCCCAGCCGCAGCATCAGCCCTGCGACGATACTCCCCGCGGAACCCAAAACTTTGGTTTCCCGGACGCTGCCCGGCAGGTCATGAAAAACAACGCCGCCGGATCGTCAGTTAGCACCGTCTGTGGCGACGGCGTCCTCGAACCTCCGGCTTTCGAACACGAACTCCACCATCTCAGTGTCTACACACCCGAACACCCGGTCAGAACATGGACAATCACAGGAGAACAAGCACCACCTTGGTTCCAGAGTGGCCGCGCGCTACTGTCGTGCCGCCATCTTGGCCCATGGGATGATAGACTTGTTCACAAGTAAAGCAAGACTGGAGTGGGAGATCGACAGACGGACTGGTGCAGCATCTGCAGTGAAACAGACACTTTATTGGTCTGTTGTGGTGAAGAGAGAACTGAACGTGAAAGAGAAGCTCTGGATTTATTGGTCATTACACATTCCTACCATCAGCTCTGGGTAGTGACCAGAAGAATAAGATTCCAGATACAAGCAATGAAAGCGAGCTTCCTCTGAAGGGGGTCCAGGCTTTCTGTTAGACATTCAGGAGGGGCTCAGAGTAGAGCTGCTATTCCTCCACGTTAAAAAGAGCCAGCTGAGGTGGCATCTGATCAGGATGCCTCCTGGACATCGCCTTGGCGAGATGTTTCAGACTGGGAGGAGGCTCTGGGGCAGACCCAGGGCACGCTGGAGAGATTATATCTCTTGGCTGGCTTGGGAAGATTTTGTTGTCTCCTGAATAAGATGGAAGAGGGACGTCTGAGTGTCTGCTTAGACTGCTGCCCCACTTGGACCCAGATAAAATTGCACTAGATAAAACATGCGAGTGAGACCACAAACTCAATGGGGAAATGTTTACTGAGGTCACAGATAAAATGAGCATCTCCTATAGAACCAAACCTAGAAGAGTTGCCCCCTGTTGGCCATTACAAAGAATGCAGGTTTAAGGCACTTTTCTTTGTCTCCATCCTTTATATCCAGTGTCTTTGCCACAAGCACAGAAAAGAAAAGCGACAGAAACCAAAGATCATAATCCTCCTCTTTGCAGCTCATACTGATCTGAAGCTACGACATCTAGATGGGATTGTAAATATTCTGCCAGTCACTTTGTCATTTCAGGGTTTTAATGTGAACAGCTGCCTAGTTTAGCCTTAGATGAAAACTTTACACCACAGATCACCATTCCTCCTTCTCCACCGCCTCCTTTTGTTCCCGTTAGCCCCCTCCCTGTAGCCCATCGTGTTGTTGTTGTACCCAGTGTTCTGAACATGTTTCTCCCACTGCTGCAATTACACTAAAGCAACGCCATTCATTTCAGCCCTCATTATTAGCGCAGCAGCTACGCCGAGCAGCGCTCATTTGGCAGCCTGGAGCTCCCCGACGCCTGACGAGCAGAGTCTGACTGAGCTCCACCTGCTCGCCTGAACACACTGCAGGCAGGCAGTTGTATTCCTCTTGTTTTTGCACCTTTCATTTGGCGCTGTCTGCTCACATTTATCACCGCTTGTCTCTTTGCTGACACGCGTGTGCGAACGCCACCGCTGCTGTCGAATAAGTAAAATATTAAACCTGCACAGGTCAGTCTCGACGCAGACGTTTATCTCGCGGTTTGCTGTCAGACGCTCGGGTACTGAGAGGGAGGCGATAACTCAGCCTGCCTCATTTTTGACGTCAGCCAGCATTCTTGTCTCTCTGGTCTTTACCGCAGTTCAGATTTTGGTTTTGTGACAATAACAGCGGAAACCACATCAGTTTGTTTTCAGTGGAGCTGTAGCTGCAGGCCAGCAGCTGGCTGATGATCAGCCACAACAAATACAAGGCAGGAAGTCAAATGCCGGCACGCCGCTCTGTTCTGACCTTCATTCTACGGTTGGTATTTGAAAAATACAAAGCAAATGAGTTGCACTGTGACGAGAGCACGGGGACCCAAACCTGGGACTCCAGGAGGCCTAAAGGGTTAAACTTAAAGCAAGCTTTAATCAGCTGATGCGTGCAGCTTTCTCTGCAGGGTTGCTGGACTCACCCTTAGAGATAGGGTGAGGAACGCCGTTACCCAGGAGAGGCTCAGAGTGGAGCCGCTGCTCCTCCACATCCAGTGGAGCCAGTTGAGGTGGTTCATCTGATCAGGACGCCTCCTGGATGCCTCCCACTTAAAGTGTTTCGGACACGTCCCTCTGGGAGGAGACCCCAGGGCAGACCCAGGACACGCTGGAGAGACTATGTCTTCCAGCTAGCCTGGGAACACCTTGGTGGTCCCCCCTGAAGAGCTGGAGGAGGTGGCAGGGGAGAGGAAAGTCTGAGCACCTGGAAAGTGGTAGATGATGGATGGATGGATGGATGGATGGATGGATGGACCTGAACTTGCAACCTAAGGATCGAGTTTCAGCAGAGGCTTTTGGATTGGATTACTTTATTGTCATTTCAACTACATATAAATACACAGTGAAATGAAACAGCGTTCCCCCAGGACCTGGTGCCCCATACAAGGGTAGTGCCGGCCGGCCAGGGCCCACCTCCGGCCCAGCGCAAAACCCCGCCCGTGATGTCCTCTTCCCCGGCCACCGGCATCAGGCGACGCCGAGGACTGAAAGCCCGGTCCACACAGCAAGCCGAGATCGGAGCCCCCAGAAACCGCCCAGCCGCAGCATCAACCCTGCGACGATACTCCCCCCGGAACCCAAAAAGTTTGGATTCCCTGACGCTGCCCGGCAGGTCATGAAAAACAACGCCGCCAGATCGCCAGTTAGCACCGTCTGTGGACGGAGCTACGGCGCTACGGCGGCGTCTGGTCTTCCTTGAACCTCCGACTTTTGAACACGAACACCACCATCCCAGCTTCCACACACCCGAACACCCGAATACTGGGACAAAACCGGGTCAAAACATGGACAATCACAGGGGTGCAAGCACCAGCTTGGTTCCGGAGTGGCCGCGCGCTACCGTCGCGCCGCCATCTTGGCCCTTGGCCCTGCAAGTTTATTGCAGAAACTTGCCAAAGGAAGTTGCCCAGTGAAGGCCAGTTTCATAGCACAAACACGTGCACAGTGGAGTAACAAACTCCTCCCACTCACTGCCTGGAGGTGTTACCAACATGGCTTCTGACCTGCAACCAAGAAAGACTTTGGTTTCAGCAGCATTCTGTACAAAGGAAGGAACTGGCTGTTTCATGCATGCGTTTCCAGTTGCTTTCCCGGCTGTGTCTCTTAGCAGTCCCAAACATGCACGCAAAATAGACATTTCTACGTCACAAGCTCCTCTGCAGATTCAGTGACGTCGTATTGTGCTCAGTGCGAATGGGAGGCTTGTTAAGGTTCTCAGAAAAGATGCACATTTCTGTTGTATTAATCTGGAAAATACAGGAATACTCATTTTTTGTTTGTTTTTGGCAGAAAATACTGAATTTCTCTGACTTCAGAATTTTTTGGTCTTATCCAGACTTTCTGTCATATCACTCCTTTCTGTCATTGACCTTCCTGAATGGTCTTAGCTAAATGCGCCTCTTGAATCTGCCATCTGTAGTTGCCACTCTCTGTTGCTTCCCGTCTTATCTTTCTGGCCATAAGGTTCTCTTTTGGTGAGTCCATCAGGGCATTTCCCCTCTGCCAAACCAAACAGCATTTGTTGAATATAATTGAATGTGTTTATGCCTAGAGGGACCAGAAGATCAAGGCCATTCCTTCACTGCTCACCCTTTAAAATGATAATCAGGAAAACAGCATGGAAATCATCCCTCACACTGTTCATTAACATTTCTTTGGCCGGTGGTCTTCGTTCACTAATGAGAAACATGCACGGACAGACGCTTCTTGTTTTCAAGGACACAGAAAGTAAGACATCAGCTGAAGCTTTCTTTGAAGTTCTGACTGACTCGGCTTTGGATTTCAGAGAATTCCTCACATTTTTCTCCATGTGTCATCATTTCTTCTTCTTTATCAGAGGAGTGGGAGTGGGGGTGGAGGAATCTTTATTTCTGTTGTGACCCGCTGCGTCTGTTTTCTCATTTTTTTTACTGTTTCCACATACAAATCAGCATTTTTTGCTTCTTTAGTGAAATCCTTCGAAAATCTCCTTTCCAAGCGAGTGGCTCAGTTTATTAGAGCTTTTAAAGAAGATGAAATAAGCTGCATTGGCACAACATAATACTGACTCTTTTCTGGGTATTTTTATTGAATTTATTTTGGACATCTTAGAAAACAAATTAATATGGAGTTAGTTCCCACTTTGCAGCTATAACAGCTTCTGCCTGTTTTCCTTGAATGTTGCAGGAAAATGGGAAATAGGTGCAACATTTTACTGAAACGTGCAAACATGAATGGAAATACAGAACATAAGGCAATCTGGGAATAATTGTACAATTCCAAGCAAACTGAAATTCAACATTTGTTCTGAGCTCCTTTATTCTCCAGCACAGCCTGAACTCTCTGAGCCAAGCTTTCTGTCTTTAACTCGTCTTCAGGAATAGTTCTCCAGGCTTCCTGATGGACATTCCAAAGCTCTTCTTTTGTTCTGTTCTCTGTCAACATGATCCCACACTGCTTCAATCATGTTGAGGTCTGGGCTCTGGGGAGGCCAGTCCATGACTGATAGTGTTCCATTGTGTGTTTTTCTATCCAGGTAGGCTTTTACTGCATTGGCAGTGTGTTTGGGATCATTGTCCTGCTGAGACATGAAGCTGCTGCCAGATGGTTTTACATGGTGGATCAACATCTGATGCTACTTTTCTGTCTTCATAAGTCCATCAGTTTGGACAA
>VUQH01044286.1:13030-30386 GCA_015106775.1 Etroplus canarensis | reverse complement strand
TGTTGGCACGCAGCTTTTATACCAGTGAGGAATTCCAGGCCTACAAGTCACTGGAGGCGTACAATCAGTTTGTTAATGGCTGGGTGGGCGACGTTTCCTCAAGTGTCCTGAATGCACAGCTGCCTACAGCTCGCCTATAGCGATGGCGGCCGCTTGTATGTTGTGACGTCATGTGGGAACTGTGTATATCTCCAAGATGGCGCAACTTCTGGTTCCGGACCGAATTTGCGGGGTTCGTGAAAAAGCTCTATATTATTGCGGGGCAGCTGTACATCTCCTAAAGGGTTTTTATGGAAGCAGGAGGTCAAATTCACATTAAAATCATGACAATTTCGAACTGCTTTTATTTCTTTCTTTTTTAAATTAAATTTCCTGGCTTCCCCCCCCCCAGCCCCTGAAATCCTGGAAACGCCCCTGGACGTGATTACATGATGTTCATGTGTGTGTGTGTGTGGCAGAGCATCACAGGCCAGCTGGAAGGCCCACACCCTTTGTTTACACTCCCACTCTGCGTCCACGGCTCCATGCGAGCCGCCGCGGATCGCCTCTCTCTCTCCGGTCCGGCAGCGGCGCGCTCGGCTCGGCCAGAGCGCAGCCATTGTCTCCGCTCTGTTGCTAAGCTATCAGCATCCGTCACACAGAAGTAGGACCCAGCGCGCCGCCACGCCCCTTTGAAATCCGAGTCTCGCTGCCTGGAGGAGACCGTTTACTGGAAACAGCCTTTTTTTTTTTTTTGTTTTTTTGTACTCACCAACGGTTTAATCTAAGCCGCCATCGCGCGCGCAGGCTGTGAAATCACCGCTCCCGCTCGCCGGTTGACGCTCGCGCTCCGTGCCGTTATTAGACGAGGTTTTGCTGCCGGCTGGAGGTGTCTGCTTTGACCTCAGCCACATAATACAGATGTGGACCCCAAACGCGATGGCTGTTATTGTCCAATATCGCCATTGCACTTTCAGACTGGGCGTTACGTCATGCGCGGGGCCGAACGCGGGTTGAGAGGCAGACGAGCCGCGGAGGCGTCCCCGTCATTGGACCAGAATCCGGAGGGGGGCGTGTCCCTGTGCTGTGGGAGACTGGATGCTGCGCATCCCGTCTGTCTTTACGCAAACATGCATCTTTGTGTGGGCTATTTATGTATGTTTAAAGGTACAGTTTTTCAACTGAAGTAGCTAGAACCAGGTGTTGAATGCAGGGGCGGGTCTAGAGAGGGGGATGGCCTGGGGTGGCACTGCCCCCCTCAACCACCACCACCACCACCATTAAATATATATAAATATGAAAGATGGATAACCTTACCTCCAAGTCTGAGTCCATAGTTCTCTGCCGGAAAAGGGTGGATTGCCCTCTCCGTGTTGGGGACGCGGTCCCGCCCCAAGTGGACGAGTTCAAGTATCTCGAGGTCTTATTCACGAGTGAGGGGAGACTGACAGATGTATCAGGGCAGCGTCTGCAGTGATGGGAACGTTGTACCGGTCTGTCGCGGTGAAGAGGGGGCTGAGCTCTAAGGCAAAGCTGCTGATTTACCGGTCTATCTACAGTAAGTTCCTACCCTCACCTATGGTCAATGTTCCCTCTAAGCACGCTGCATAGATTTGCTGTGCGCAGAGGACGCAGGAACAGTGCACAATTGCGCACAGCTTAGAGGGAACGTTGGCTATGGTCATGAACTTTGGGTAATGACCGAAAGAATGAGATCAAGAATACAAGCGGCTGAAATGAGCTTTCTCCACAGGGTTGCTGGGCTCACCCTTAGAGACAGGGTGAGGAACTCAGTCACCCGGGAGAGGCTCAGAGTAGAGCCGCTGCTCCTCCACATCAAAAGGAGCTGGTTGAGGTGGTTCGGGCATCTGAACAGGGTGTCTCCTGGAGGCCTCTCACTTGAGGTGTTTTGGGCACGCCCCTCTGGGAGGAGACCCCGAGGAAGACCCAGGACACGCTGGAGAGACTGTGTCTCCCAGGTGGCCTGGGAACACCTTGATGTCCCCTCTGAAGAACTGGAGGAGGTGGCTGGGGAGAGGAAAGTCTGGGCTTCTCTGCTCGAACCGCTGCCTCGACGACGATAACGAAGAAAGATAGAAAATAAAATATTTTAAAAGAGGTCTGGCTGCATTTTTTTTCTGTGAAAGCTTTTTCTTGCCACAGCAATCTCACCTTATCCCTTGCATCCGTTTCTGTAACGCCAGCCCTCCTCATGCCCTCTTTCACTACATCCATGAACCCTCTCTGTGTTCTTCCTCTTCTCCTCCTGCGTGGCAGCAGTTCAAAGTGCTTTGAGCTGATAGGAAGATATGCAGAAGAGCATATCCGAAAGCACAACACCTCAAATCTCGAAGCAAAGGGGCTACAGCAGCAGAAGACCACACTCCTGTCAGCTGAGAAGCGGAACCTGAGGCCAGCGTTTACAGAGAATGGTCTGTAGTTACGACCAATGCATGCAGAAGAGCATCTCTGAATGCATAACATTTTGAACCTTGAAGCAAATTGGCTACGCCAGCATAAGACCACGCCCCGTGCTACTCCTGCCAGCTAAGAACAGGAAACCCTGGGTACAATTCACACCGGCTCACCAAAATTGGGAAAACATTGCCTGGTCCGATGAGTCTTGATTTCTGCTGCAAAATTTGGATCTTAGGGTCAGAATTAAAAGCATGGACCAACCCTAATAAGGTGTATCTAATGAAGTGGCCGGTGAGTGTATTTCAGGAAGACATTTCCAGATCTGCCAGTTGTTTTAACAGAGTGGCTCCATGCTGAGCTGGCCTGCCTGCAGTCTTTACCTGTCAGCCACTGAAAACACACTTGGGGCACTATGAAACAAAAATCCCAACAAAGGAGGCCCTGAAATCCCATACCAAACAAGAATGTGGAAAACAGCAGTAACTTGTCTCCTCTGGCTTCCAAATGCTTGGAAAGAGCATTGTTTAAAGAACAGACACGACAGAGTGGTAAACATGCTCATGCCCCACTTCTTTTGACACATGTCATCCAATCTTGCAAGTTTTTGCGTCATTTTTGATTAAAAAAATATGGGTTTTAAAGAATTTGAATCCCTTTATATTAGAAACAGGTACTTGGTATTGGTAAACTGAGCACTTCTTTCACCACTGTGAGCAGGTATTCAACCCTCTCATCATGCTATTAGGTTACACCAGTGCTATTTGCATTCATTTGTCTGTGGTCTGCAGGTGTGTCACCTGGCTGAGTGATCAGCCTTATGTAACCTAGTGTCTCTCATTACATACAAACACTATTAATGCCAGTCGCAACAAACGCTGTATGAGAGCCATTTATTTCAGGGCCGTGATACAATCACTTAAGGCACAGGCTGGCATCAAACTACAATCTAAGTTCAAAACAGGGTTTTCTGAAATGATCAACCGGTCCTTCTAATCCACAAACACAGAAAATTGAAGCTACAGTGGGACCAAGGTTAAAGCACTAGTGAGGCAGGATTATTGCTAATTTTGAGAAACTACGCAATTACAAATGAAAGAAACAGCAATTCCTTTGTAAGAACACTACAGATTAGGCCTGTAAGTGATGTGCTTAGTAAAAAAAAGTCAATTTTTACAATAAAATAGATTCCAAACTGAACTGATTCTCTCTTATTTGCAAATAATTTAACGCAATTTCACTAAAGAAACTCTAATGTGGAAAAATAGGAAAAGTATCCTTTTGCAAAATCTTCCTTTGATGATGATATAAATATGACTTAATGACAAAACCTTCAAACAGCACTACTTGACCTTGACCTGAAACGGGACCTTTGCGCCCGACAACTTAAATAGCTTAATCTTTCTATTGGGAAATGCAAAGTGAAAGCTCTTAAATAAATACTACATATTCACTTCACTAACACTAAAAATGGCAAACTAACACACTGCTTGAGCACAGCTTTTTGTTTATAAAAAGAGTAGATAAAAATATTCCTGAGTGGAAAGCTGGAAGATGCCGTTATTGCACAGTTTAAGTCAACACAGTATGAAGAATGCTTTGTGTATGAGCTGTCCATGCTTTGGCAACAGAGCGAAGGCCAGATCTGATCACTGATGATCTGCAGAGCTCAAACACGAGCTCTTCTGCATAGCAAAGTTTCTGTATGGACAGACCAACAGATGACGGTCTTCTTTTAAGTCTCCTCAAGAAGCTTCCGGAGGTTTCTTTGAATCTGGAATGAAAAAAGAAGCACCGAATGAATTCTTAATAAACTACTAAAAACTACCGTACTGTCATATACAGTCCTGTGAAAGGCCAGGTCCACGCCATGTTTTAACAGCTTGCAAACCACCTTCAGCAGCAGCTGCTTTAAGTAATCATTTTCTGTGTGTCTTTATCAGTCTCCCACAAAATTATGGAGGAATTTTGGCTCACTTTTCTTTACAATGTTGCTTTAGTTCATTGGGATTCCTTCATGCACAGCTCTCTTAAGGTCGCACTGCAGCATTTCAATCAGGTTGAGGTCTGGACTTTGACTGGGCCATGGCAACACCTTGATTCCTTTTTTGCTACTGTGCTTGGGATTGCTGTCCATTTGAATGACCCAATTTAGGCCAAGCTTTAACTGTCAGACAGATGGCTTCATATCTGACTCTAGAATACAGAGGAATTCATGGTCAAATCAATGACTGCGCGGTTACCAGGTCCTGTGGTTGCCAAACAAGCCTAAATCATCACCCCTCCACCACCATGCTTGACAGTTAATATGAGGTGTTTTGTGCTGATATGCTGTGTTTAGTTTTTGCCAGATGTGGCGCTATGCATTATAGCCAAACATCTCCACCTTGGTCTTGTCTGTCCATTGTTTTAAATGTCTTGGGAAATGCTGTCCCTGTACCAACATCCTCATGTGTGGAATAATCTGCCTAAGGAACTGTTAAACACTTGTTAATATCATATGGCTTTCATGTAAATGTTACTACAGATTTTATTACATCTTTAACATTCTATTTCATTCACTTTTCACTTTCAAAATTTATGTTAATTTTAATTTATTCTTTACTACAGAGTTACACTGTATCCTATTTTCATTTCAACATTGCTCTTGAGTCACGGCTGTTTCCAACTAGCATGCCAATTGTTTTAGAATTTGCTTCCTTTAGCACTTTGTATATGTGTTTTAAAAACGCTTTGTAACGCTGGTTTCGATAAGTGCTGTACAAATAAACTTATTTTTATTGTGGTTTGTTCATAGGCACCTTTGTAAACCTAAATCGTGCTGCCACGGTCTTTTTAGAGAGAAGAGGCGCTCACCTGGCAACCCTTCAGCTGAGTTTTCACTCAAGCAAATCTGATTACGAATCAGTGCAACATGAAATTGACAATGGTTCACTGCAGAGTGGCCTCTTGGAGTGCAGTTCTAGAAAATGCATAAAGCCAGTTATGATGCGTTTACGACTCCTTACAATAAAGACACAAAACGTGACTAACTGAATTGACACGACATGCTACGAGGTATTTATGACTTTCACAAGGTGAGGTGTAATACCTGCCTCGCAAATGTTTTGTGGACATTGTGACGTTTCATTGAGGGGAAAAACAATTGCCAAACCATGTGGTTATGCCAAAGTGGGACGCATTTACAATATTTACAAAGTAATTAAAACGGTCACAACACGGGTTTTTGAAGCCTTTTATGAAAGTTTGAGAAATGTTTAAATTGGCACACTGCCTTCTGTGACAATGCAAGGTGTTTACGAAGACCTGGAAATCAAAATTAATCAAATCATGTACTACTTCAAACTTGTTTGGGATTCACTATGAAAAGACAAGCTGAATTCACATTGATTTGCGATAACTTTCTGCATACATGGGCTCGGGGCTTTACAATCAAGCCACACTTGTTCAGTCTTTTTCTAACTTGAACATTTAACATGCTAACCAAGGCCTCTAGAGTCCAAGATGTAGCTCTTGTGGGTTTTTTTTTTTGCAATCTCTCTGAGCATTGCACTTCTGATCTTGGGGTGATGGGACGTCCACTCCTGGGAAGATTGAGGCCTTGTGTTAACACGCACTTTAAAGCTCCAGACCAGTGAACTGCCAAAACCTCTGCTTTTATAGAGGTGCTCATATTGGCTGATAATCAGTGAATTGGCTGCTGCTTCCCTCTTCATTCCTGTAAAAGCAGTAAGGGTGTACTTAGTTTTTCACAGGACTGCATAGAGGAAAGTAAGATTTAATAGATTAGATTCACTGGATTTGATTAAGGCTTATTGTCATACTGGTTCCCTCAGAAGTTGTTCATATTTGCATATCCTGTTTCTGATGACTATCCTCCTCATGAGTCTCTTTTAGCCACTGACTTTAGTTTTGATTACAGTTCAGCCCACAAAATAATAAAATCATGATCTACAACAGGTTTTAATAACTGAATAACTAAATTACAGATTCTAAAATAATGTTTTTGTTGTTACCAATGCTCGCATTATAATGATAGATCTACTAGAGCAACATTTTAACCCACTGAGGTGTAAGTTATCATCGGACCACAACCCTAAGCCCAACCCTTGGAAATCTGAATATGTAATTTCTGTATTTTTTAAACTGTTCTCCCAGGTCTTGGCAACCAAGGAACAAAAAGAAAAAATAAATAAATAAACAGAACCATCAGGTTATTGTAACGAGTGAAGCACAGAAAGAAAGTGATCTGTTTTCCTGTTACTGGCTGGCTGTATTGCACAAACTAATGAGAATTTAAGTCCACTGAGAAATCAAGAAAGCTCACAAAGCGTCATGTCCAGGACAGCGACCCTAGTTCTTAACCAGCCCTAACCTAGCTTAATACATTATTGTGCCATAAGTAAACCTAACGTGGGGCACAGTGGAACAGTGGTAAGCATCACTGCCTCACAGCAAGAAGATCCTGGGTTTGAATCCACCAGCCAGCTGTGGCCCTTCTGTGTGGAGTCTGCATGTTCTCCCCGTGCCTGCCTGGGTTCTCTCCAGCTTCTTTCCACAGTCCAAAGACATGCATGCGGTTAGGCTAACTGGTGATTCTGAACTGGCTGTAGGTGTGAAAGTGAGCGTCTGTCTGTCTGTGTTGGCCATGCAACAGACTGGCACCCTGTCCAGGGTGTACCCAGACTCTTGCCCCATGGCAGCTGGGAAAGGCTCCATGACCCCAAACTGAATAGGCAGGACAAGATGAACGCATAACTCCAAAATCAGCGTTTATGCATAGAGGGGCGCACGCAAACACTTCTTTTCTAAACATTACGATCCAGATCAATACTCTAGGGGGAGTAGCGATTCTTGTGAAAATGCATACATGACCATGAAATGACAAATGTGACCTTGACCTTTTGCAGAGTTTGGGTGAAGACTACTTAGGCGTCATGCTGTGCAAGTTTGATTTAATTTTGACCAACAGGTGAATGGATGGACAATGGATGCCTTGCCATGGCATGAGTTCAACTGTCCTTCAGCTGGATGAGCTAAAACCCATTGTAACTGATACACATCAAAAACTATTCACGTTTATTTCCAAAAAGTCTGTTTTGGCCTTCTTCAATATAATTTAAGACATTATATTTAAAAATATTACTTCTGTTAGGGACTGTAAGTGTTGTTTAACCCATAATGATGGACAAACCTTCTCTAGCTTGAACAGGTTGGTAGACAGCTCCCCATAGATCTCAGCATTCACTTCATCCTGTGACCTTTGGCCCCCCATGTTTCTGCAGGAAGATTTACAACAAATTGTTAAGCAAATGGCGAGTAAAGCTGTCCTGCCAAATGAAAAAAAATACATATATAGACTTTAATCATCTCAGCAAAAGTGGACTGAGCTCTTACTCATTGTGAATGTGCTCCCCCATCGAAATCAAGGAGTTCAAACGTTGCTCGAGAGCCACAATCTTGAAAGCCATGTAACCGGAGGACAAGACAAGAATGCCAACTCTGTTAAATACGCAGAGAGACACGAGGATTCAAAGAATAACCATGGAGAACAATCGCCAAGCCAAATGATGCAGATTTTTTAAAATTTTCTCTTGGCAGTGCCTAACAATCGTCCTGTTGGACTGCTCTGGCTTCTCAAATTCCACATAATGAGAGCTTACTCACAGAAACAGATAGATGAGGAGGATGGCTTGCAGCGACATGGGCTGCGAGGACCTGTCTTTCTGAGCGGCTCCAGGTGTTGGTTTGGTTGGGTCTACATGTGAAAGCAAAAAGTAAAGACAAGGGTGTTCATGCTGCACCTTTCAACAACAAGCCAAGAAACTAATAAGAAAGAAATACAGATTGCCGGGACTACTTAAGGAATGAAATATGTGTTTGCTTTCTTGACCAAATGTAGATGTTTTAGACCAGGGGTGTCAAAACTCATTTTTTTTGGTGTTCCACATAGAGAGAGTCTGACCTTAACTGGGTTAGTCCAGTACAGCTATTGCCTAATAAGCTAAAAAAACACTCCTTTTTCTTTCAGTTGAAAGACGTTTAACAACACATGTAACTCCTAAAACATCTGAAGAAAAAGAAGTCCAATTTCAACTATAAGGCAGACCGTTTTTAATTAAGAAATTGTGCTGGAGTAAATTAAAGAAAACTGTAAAGAAAGCTGTGAACACAGCTCTTCGCCAGAGAGGCTTATACATGTGCCTTACAAGTGAACGCTCCCTGGTTCATTTCCACATGGGGACACAAGACCCCCTTCACTGCGGAGAGCTGTGTCAGGAAGGGTATCTGGGGTAAAACCTCCACCAAATTACTCATGCACATTAATCTGCTGTGGCAACCCCTCGGGCGAGAATAAAAGGGAGCAGCTAAAGGTACATTTCATCTGTGAGCACAGCTCTTTGGGCTTAAACTTCAAGAAATAAATGTGTAAAGCTACAGAAAAAGCAATGGGAGCTTTTTCTCTGGGTTCTCTGTTGAATTAAAGAAAATGTGCTGTTCTTTTAACTTTATACTAGCTGCAAAAAACTTGCAATTTTACATTAAATAGTGAAAAAAATGGCACTTTTCTGATATTCAAAGGAATGCTGAGACTAAAAATACCCACATTTTCTGTCATTTAATTGTCTGTGACTTACTTGCTTTGCTGTATGACAGGCTATTGTGAATATCAGTAAAAAAGGCTGTAAAACTGATTAAAAAAAATACAGTCAAAAGTCCAAACATGGCCCTTTTATTCTCTGTTTTCATATTTTCCAACGTGAGCTGGACTGGACCCTTTGGGGTTCCACTTGTGGCACCCAGGCCATATGTTTGACACCCCTGTTTTAGACTCTTAGTTTAGTTTAGCTCCAGTAGGAATCAAATCATCTACCAGCACCACTCAAACTGTCTGATGAACAAAAATTTCTCAGCTGTCTGTAATGGAATATTTGTCCCAGTGCTTTATTTACTCAAGTAAAGGATCAAAGTAAGGCTAAGCCTGATTCATGTCATTCCATCCTCTCAGTCCTGCTCTTGTTTGGTGTATCTGCACGCACTTTTCCATTACTTTCCAAACACAAAAAACAAAGCAGATCCTCTTCGACTATCAGGAGATGGCCTTCAGGTTTTAAGACCAGAAAGCCTCCACATACACTCACCGGCCACTTCATTAGGTACTCCCTGCTAGTACTGGGCTGGGCCCACTTTGACCTTCGGAATGCCGGAATGCTGGTGCTGGAAACATTCCTCAGAGATTTTGGTCCATATTGACATTATAGCATCATCAGAATCAGAATCAGAATACTTTATTAATCTCAGGGGGAAAATTGCATCACACAGTTTATGTGGATTTGCTGATGATGACGTGAATCCCCTTTTCACCACATCCCAAAGGTGCTCTATTGGATTGAGATCTGGTGACTGTGGAGACCATCTGATTATAGTAAACTCACTGTCATGTTCAAGAAACCAGTCTGAGATGATCTGAGCTTTGTGACATGGCATGTTATCCTGCTGGAAGCAGCCAAAGGAAGATGGGTACACTGTGGTCATAAAGGGATGGACATGGTCAGCAACAATACTCAGGTTAAGTTGTAGCATATAAATGATGCTCAATTAGTACTAAGCGGCACAAAGTGTGCCAAGAAAATATCCCCCACAACTGAACCGTTGATACAAGGCTGGATGGCTCCACGCTTCCATGTTGTTTATGCCAAATTCTGAGCCTACCATCCACATGTTGCAGCAGAAATTAAGACTCATCAGACCAGGCAACATTTTTCGAGCCTTCTATTGTTTAATTTTGGCGAGCCCATGCAAACAGAAGCCTCATTTTCCTGTTTTTCACTGACAGGAGTGGCATCTACTAAGGTCTTTTGCTGCTGTAGCCCATCTGCTTCAAGGTTCAATGTGTTCTGCCTTCAGAGATTGTTGTAACAAGTGTTAGTTTTAACTAATGTTATACTCCTATCAGCTCAAAGCAATCTGGCCATTATACTCTGAGCTCTGGCATCAACAAGGCATTTTCACCCACAGAATGCAAGGTTACATTGTAACCTCGGTTCTCTGAATGAGGTGACTATCTCCCCCGTCCGTTACATATTCCATATGTACAGTAATCAGTCCCGTGCATATGGAATATGCAAGAGAGTGGAAAAATAGTCTCAATATAATAAAGAACAGTTCTCTGTAAACCCTAGACATGGTTTTGTGAGAAAATCCCTGTAAATGAGCAGTTTCTGAAATACTCAAGCCAGCCTGTCTGGCACCAACAATCATGCCACATTCCAAGTCACTCAAATCACCCTTCTTTCCCATTATAATGCTCGGTTTGAACTTCAGCAGGTCTTCTTGAGCATGGCTACATGCCTAAATAGACTGAGTTGCTGCCAAGTGATTGGCTGATTTGATATTTGTGTTAACACGCAGTTGAACAAGTATACCTAATGAAGTGGTCAGTGAGAGTACATATGTTCCCGCTGATTGTACTATGTATAAAGGATGTAGCAAGTCAAATGTTCTGAGTCTGCAGAAACTATGACTTGATCTTTGAACCACTGGTCAGTAAACAAACAAGATATTTAAAACATGCCGATTTAGTGGGCTGGTGGGGATCTTCAGCTGACTTTGAACTATTTCCGGTCTTTTTGCTGTGATAAACGGCTGATGGTAATGCCTTTATATTTAGCATTTGAATACAATTCTTATCATTTTACAATCAGCAAATTAAAAGAGTAATTACCCAAGTGCAGAGCTATTCTTTTCTAACTGATACTTTTCAGTTGACCTGCATTCAATACAACCTTGTAAACAGTGAAATCCGAGACTACAGAAGCACTAACAAAGCATCTTTTCTTTCTAGAAAGCCATTATCAAAGTACCGCTCTTGAGGGTGGGTCCGTGCTTTTGGCTTGGAGTCTGAAGGTGAATATCTGCGTGGACCGAAACCTCTCCGCTCTTCACCGTGTTCAGAAATGTGCCCGGGAGGCTGCTGTAGTCTGCTCAAAGCAAGAGAGGAAAAGCCATGACTTGCCTGGCAGGTGACTTCAAGTAAATGTTCAGAGCATAATGCACAACCTCACCAATCTAGCATGTGCTCTTAACTTGTAACACAGGGAGGGAAAAAAAAGAACTGCATAGGCACTGGTGAGTGTCATAAGAAATAATATGAAGAGGTATTACAAAATTTAAGCCTCAGAGGCTCACCTGGCCTCACTCCAGCTAAATACTAAAGGCTGTCTGAGCCACAGTGACACCTGACACCATTTACAGAGAGAACTAATAACTGTACAAACTGTATGCAGAAGATTAGAATGAGTACACAGTAGCTGTGTAATCATCAAGAGGAGCACGCACTGGGTATCTTATCATAATCTGGAGTCTGAGACCCGGAGCTGCTGCTCTCCATCTCCTGCCGTCTCTGCCGCACAACCCTATCGAGGTCAGAGAAGTCTCCAGAAAAGTCCTGCAACCCACACGCATGAACAATAGTTACCACAGACAGAGTAGGTTTTGTATAACATCAAAACAAGGGCCGTGTATAGCTCTTTTATCACGGCCAAGCATAAATGTATAATGTATACACATCCTATTCGAAAAAAACACCCCAGGAAGTGAGCAGACAGACCCTGACTGACCAGAGGAAGTGAAGACAGGCATTTGATTCGGAAGCTGTTTTCACAGGAGGAAGTCATGGGGCTGCCACTAGTCTTATCCACCTGCAATGATAAACAGACATTTTTTTTTACTTATTGACTTAGTTTGCAATAGTTTGCAAACAGTGGCCTATTTTGACATTCAGCTGTAGAACTGTGTGTTTCGTGTTCAGACATGATTAATGTCATTCTTTTTAAAGTCACTCTCTTGTTTTCTTTACATGCTGTCTGTGAGATATTTGCTTTATCAAAGTTTCCATGCGCATTAGCAAACAGTTCCCTATTTAAACAGCCTGCTGAAACAAACCTACACCAGAGGGTATTTTTGGCTTGTGTATTTTCAGGCGCTTGGTGCACATAATGCTCTCCTTTAAGCTTAATTTATACCTCAGAGCCTGCAACGTGGTGTCCGATTGCCTGCATTGCCCTGCGATTTGCTGCCAAGACACTAGTTGGTGATGAGGTGGTTGCACCGCTGTTGAGTTTCTGTCCTCCTGCTCCCTTGGATTTCCCCAAGGGGTTGCCACAGCAGATGAAACCACATAATTTGGCACAAATTTTATGCTGGCCCTTCCTGACGCAAACCTCCTATGGTGGGGGGAGCTTGTATCCCCCTCTGAGGTATAAGTCATCGAATGGATTCACCCTCTTTGCTATGAAGCCTCTAAATAAGATCTGGTGCTACCAATTACCTTCAGAAGTCACGTGATTCATTAAATAAGGTCCACATGTGTACAATCTAAGTGTCACATGACTTAAGCCTGCAGCACCTCTAATCAAGAGGCACCACCAAGCAAGGCCCACCATGAAGACCAAGGAGCTCTCCAGACAGGTCAGGGACAAAGTTATGGAGAAATACAAATCAGCGTTGGGTTATAAACAATATCAGAAACACTGAAAATCCCACAGATCACTATTAAATCCATCATCACAAAATGGAAAGAATATTACACCACAACAAACCAGAATAGAGAGGGCCGTCCACCAAAACTCAAAGACCGGGCAAAAAGTGCATTAATCAGAGAGGCAACAAAGAGACCAAAGGTAACTCTGAAGGAGCTGGAAAGCTCCACGGCAGTGACTGCTGTATCTGTCCATAGGACCACTATAAGCTGTACACTTCACAGAAGAGTGGCCAGAAAAAAAGCCATTGCTTACAGAAAAAATAAAAAAGCATGTTTAAAGTTCACCTGAAGGCATGTGGGAGACTCCCCAAACATATGGAAGAAGCTCCTATGGTCAGGTAAGACTCAAATTGAAGTTTTTGGCCATTGGAAAAAACACTAGGTCTAGAGCCAGCTCAACAACTCTCATCACCCCAACAACACCATCCCCACAGTGAAGCATGGTGGTGGCAGCATCATGCTGTGGGGATGTTTGTTTTTTAATCAACAAGGACTGGGAAAATGGTCAGAGTTAAAGGGATGATGGATGGTGCTAAATGTAGGGAAATTCTTGAGGAAAACCTGCTAAAGCAAGGGGAAACATGTTAATGTGTTGAAATGGCCAAGTCAAAGCCCAGACCTCAATCCAACTGAGAATCTGTGGCATGATTTAAAGATTGCTGTACACCAGCAGAACCCATCCAACTTGAAGGAGCTGGAGCAGTTTTGCTTTGAAAAATGGGCTAAAATCCCAGTGGCTAGATGTGCCAAGCTCATAGAAACATACCCTAAGTGACTTGCAGCTGGAATTACTGCAGAAGGTATCTCTACAGAGTACTGATCTTGGGAGTGAATACCTTACACAAACACCACTTTTTGTTGTTATTTATAAAAAGTTTTTTTAATTTTTCATTTTTTTTCTATTTCACTTCACTTGTTTGGACTTTTTTGAGTAAAATTAAAAAAAAACAATTTAAATTACAAGCTGTAATGCGTGAATACTTTTGCAACCACTGTGTTACTATTAAAAAAGATGCAATTTACCTCTAAATGAAGACAGATGGACTTCAGGAGCTTGTAGGTGGTGTTTCGAGAGAGGAACGACACAAACACATGCTGGAAAGAAAGTGTTCCGTTCAGTTTCAATTTATTTATATAAGAAACACTTGTCTGAAGTGAAAGGTAAAGACTGTGCAATATTAGAGAGAGAGAATCCCAATGATCTGCAATTAGTGACGGTGGGGAGGAAGAACTCCTTTTTAACAGGAAGAGACCTCCTGCAGAACCAAATTCAGAGAGGGGAAGGAGAAGGGAAGAGAAAAACTGGCTGTCTCAAGTGTTTGCTTACCTGTTCAGTCACAGCTTCAATCACAAGGGCGTTTGGCACTAATAACGCTGTTTTCGTTTTTTTGATTAATGTCACAGACATCACCGGGATTGAAATCTGGCAACAAGAACATGTTTCTTTACAAATCAGCTAATCACCATCAGAGAATTGAAATAAACTCATTACAGTTAGGAGTAACATACCTTGGTATCCTTGCCAAAGACTTTGGAGTGGAAGCAGATCCAGTTATCAGAGACAAATAATTTGCCCTGATATAAAATATCTTTCTGCAGGGCACAAGTGTAACCTGTCGGCGTGTACATTAACACATTTGGACATTAACGATCTCACATTTCTTTGCTTCTGGTCAGAATTCGGAATGTGAAACTTACTTTGTTTGAGTTGCTCATCTTTGCTGACCTCCTTGAATAACTTATGGTACTGGGCATTCGTCTTTGATAACTGAAAATAACAATTATAAATTTTTTAAAAACTGCAAAAAAAACCCCAAAAAAACCCCAAAAAAACCAGTGGTTAAAGGTTTGGTGGGATTTGGTTCCAGATCAGAATGTGTGTCTGTACCTGGCTGGACTGTGATTTCTTCCTTTCGAACTTTGTTTCAAAGTCACTTGGGCTCAGCATTGGCGAAAGCTGCTCCACAGGTTTGAATCTGACAAACAAAAGGTCAGCGTTTACTGTTAACAAGCACGAAAACACCTGGACTTTTCATCTTTTGTCTTTTCTTGCTGACTTTGCTAAAATTTACACATTTGGATAAGAGTTCTGGCAACCTGAATTTTCTAATTCACCCAATTACATTATTCCTGTGAGGCGAACAGTAAAAGTCAAGCTATATATCTCTGGCATAGAGGCAAATGCCCAATCTATTGCTCCAAAGACAGTAAAAGACTATCTATCTATCTATCTAGCTATCTATCTAATTAAATGTGTCCACTTCATTAGGTACACCTGTTCGACAGCTCATTAATGCAAAAATTTAATAAGCCTATCGCATGTCAGAAACTCACTGCATTTAGACATGCCAAGGCAACCTGCTGAAGCTCAAACTGAGCATCAGAATTGTTAAGAAAGGTGATTTAAGTGATTTCAAACACGGTCTAGTTGTTGGTGCCAGACGGGCCGCTCTGCGCCTTTCAGAAACTGCTGGGACCCATCTCCAGGGTTTAAACAGAATGCTCTGAAGAGGAGAAAATATCCAGCGAGCTGCAGTTTTTGCAGCGGTTTGCACATTCGTCTTTACAAAAAAAAGGTCCCTGGTTCGATCCCAGGTGGGGACACGAGCCCCTCTCAACATGGAGAGTTGCGTCAGGAAGGGCATCCGGTGTAAAACTTCCGCCAAATTACCCATGAGGGTCAATCCATTGTGGCGACCCCTTGGGGAGAATACAAGGGAGCAGCCGAAGGTACGTATCCAGAGAGGTGCAGTTTTCTGGATAAAAATGCCTTGTTGAAGCCAGAGGTCAGAGGAGGTGACAGAAAGAGAACAGTAACTCAAAAGACCACTTGTTACAACTAAGGTATACAGAAAGGCATCTCTGAATGCGCTACACATAGAACCTTGAGGCTAATGGGCTTCAAGAGCACACCGGGTGCCACTCCTGTCAGCTAAGAACCGGAAACTGAGACTACAAATTCACACAGGCTCACCAAACATGGGACGAGGAGATTGGAAAAGCACTGCCTGGTCTGATGAGCCTTAATTTCCGCTGCAACATTCAGATGGTAGGGTAAGAATTTGGAACAAACAACATGAAAACATGAATCCATCCAGCCTTGTAAATTTTCTTTGCAACCTTTGGGCCCCTTTGCACCAACTGAGCATCATTTAAACACCACAGCCTACCTGAGCATTGCTGTTGAATTTTATGACCACAGTGTAACCTATCTTCTGACGGCTGCTCGCAGCAGGATAACATGCTGTGTCACGGGGCTCAAATAATTCCAAACTGGTTTCTTGAACATGAAAATTAGTTCACTGTACTCAAATGGCCTCCACAGCAACCAGATATCAATCCAATGGAGCGCCTTTGGGATATGGCGAAATGGGAGATTTGCATCATGGGTGTGCAGCAACTGCCCACGCTCTCATGTCAACATGAAGAAATATGAGGAATGTTTCCAGCACCTTGCTGAACCTATGACAAGAAGATTTAAGACAGCTCTGAAGACCAAAGAAGGTCCAGCCCAGTACGAGCCAGGTGTATTTAATGAAGTGGCCAGTGAGTGTGCAATACCCTTGATTTTAATAACCAAGCTGGAATGTTTTTTGCTTACTCGACAAGGATTTGTGTTTTATGAAGGTAGAAACACACGCAGCTGAAGCTAGAATATTCTTGTTAACCTCACAGGAGTGTTTTAATTAGGAAACGTGAATTACCTGAACTCTTGTCTCACCGTGTAACTCTCAGCTGAGAAAATTCAAAAAAGCCACTGCCTTGATGTTTTAAGTTTTGGCAACTTTTTTTCTTTTTCTTTTCTTTTTTTTTGCAGCGTGGGAAAAGCACTGCTACAGGTTTGTAACGTAAACAATCACTAAAAGATGTTATCAGACGAAAGTAAAGCTCCTTCGTCTGGCTCTGCGTGACGTCATTTGCGGTTATGTAAAGGCTGCTTACACGGCAACAACATAATCAGCAAAATGCTCTTCGGCCGTGCAGATATGCAGCAGGACGGGTGCAACTCGGGAGCTGCAGTTGGAATGGAAAACTGGCCGTTTTCAAACACAAAAATAAGAAGAAGTGAAAACACTTTCACTCAGTCTCCTGAAGCTTTATGAGACATATTGGTACCACTCCAATTTGGACTTTAGAAAGTTAACATATAATGAGTAACTGTGAGATTGATAAATATTTAAACATCTCCTAAAAAAATCTTATTAACCCTGAAAGGCTTACAAAAGGCTAATAAACATTGTGTAAAAGTCTCGAGCCACTCCTCATTCCTTTATATTTTCCTTCCCAGAAGACAGACTTTCCTATAATGTTTTAAAATGGTCTTGAGCAATAGTTCTCCAGGCTTTCAAAGTGTTTCTTTGGACATTGGCTGCTTTTTCACATATTCTGAGTCCAGCCTTTGTACCTGACCATTTCAGA
>VUQH01044283.1:4524-52379 GCA_015106775.1 Etroplus canarensis | reverse complement strand
CTCCTACCTTTCCTTCTCTCTCTCTGCCTCCTAACACGCTTTCCCCCTCTCCCCCTCCTTGGTCTTCGGCCAACAGTAGCATAGTTTCCACCGGCACCCTGTTGGCTAACGGCACCAGAGGCGGTCGTTGTTAACCCGGGCCACGACCGATCCGGTATGGAAGTCGTGTTATGAATCCGCATATTTGATTTGGCACAGTTTTTACGCCGGATGCCCTTCCTGACGCAACCCTCACCATTTACCCGGGCTTGGGACCGGCACTAGGACTACACTGGCTTGTGGGCCCCTGTGGCTGGTTTCCCAGTCATACACAATCTAATAAAACACATTTTTGCTTGTCAGGTCTTTGAACATATGGAGCATAACACAGTCAAGACTAGAAATGGGAAGTGAACCACTGAGCTAAGAATTTTTCCAGAGGTAATTGGAGCAAGGTGTTTTAATTAAGGACATGGAATCAGAACATTGGGTTGGGGGGGCTCTCCCTATATAAAGCCTTACAATATTTTGTTACTGCTGTTCTTAAAATAAGTTTGATTGTTGTGGACTGTCTTAGTCCTAATGACTTTCACAGGACTCTAGAAGAAGCATTATAGAGATGCACAAAGCTGAAAAGCAAACAAAGCAACTTTAAAAGACTTGGATAGGTATCATTCTATAACAGGTGTCTACAAATGACAAACACTCAGGACTACTGCTACTCCCCCTAGGTGTGGCTGCCCTCCAAAATTACCAGAGAATATTAAATTTTTAAAGAGATGCAAAAAACATAAACCCAAGATGAATAGTAAAACATCTGCAGAAATCTGTAAAATTAAAATCTCAGTTAATATGTTCACCACAAAAAAATAATCAACTGACAAAAAATAGTGTTAAAAGAGGGATGCCACAAAGGAAGTCAGTGCTCTTTAAACCACTACTTTCGACAAAGAAAAATTAACAAAATACTGCAACAGCAAAATTGGATATTTAATATCATGTCGTCATGAATGCATATCAAAACAAAAAAAAAGAAAAATTGGAAGTCACTATCTTGATTTTCTTTAGAAAATATCTATTCTGGATCCATTTAGCTTTTTTTGGGGTCAATCATCCATGTAGTGAGGAAACTTTCAGACTTGGCAGAAGTAAGTCTCAGAGTGGTACTGTTCGGGAAAGTATCATTTCAAATTACCCCTTAAAATACTACTTGGTCTGTGCACAGGACTAGAGGGTCAACAAGGGATAGGAGCAGGCTGGGGGTAATGCAGTGGAGAGGCATGGAGTACAGTAGCAAAAAGCTCAGTGGTTAGGGAAAGGACAACAATTTGCCACACCTAAAAGACACTTTTCTAGTATTTTTTTTAACAATGTTAGAATGGTTTCAAGCTCAAGCTAATGAAACTACTACTTTTTCAAAGCAGACATGTTGGTTTTTCATGGCAGAAAAATAGTTGAAGTTGATAACATTAAAAGTTGCCTTCTACTGAGGTGAGCCAGTTCCAGGGTCATGGTCAGAGGCAAGGCTTGTCTATTCCTGCTATTTAAAATTTCTGTAGTGAAAATGTCTAACAAGTGTCCACTGAGCACAAATTATAACTTACACTGATGTGAATGCAGAAAGTTTGCATATATGGTCGTAATCATAAAGTGACAACATATCGAGAAAACTTAGATTTGGAATTACTGGTAGGGCTGGAAAGTGAAGGATCACATCACTGATTCATCTTTTGGGGCCTTGAAAATCTGCACCAAAAATCATGGCAACCCATCTGAAAGCTGTAAATACATTTCACTCAAAAAGAAGAATGTCAACTTCTTGTTTGTGCTGAAATTAAAGTTAAGAGACTGACAAAATAATTAGGTTGGAAAAATATGGTATGCTAGGCCTCATTCTATCAATAATTGCATGAGTTATCAAAATTCAGAATCAAGTTGCAACTGCCAGAGTCATTTTACTAGTAATTGCAGTGACTGCATTGCAATTTCTCTTCATGACCTCAGCTGACAAGACAAAGTTTCATAATGCTCTTGTACGCTCCTTCTAGTTTTCTGACAGCAGGGATGCATTTGGTATATTTTGGCACCCGCTTAAACAGTGTTTTACCCAATGTGTGGGCATCTACTGGTATAGAGAGTTTTAAATGTAAAAAACTTAATAAAATTAAGTATATTTCCATTGTCAACAGTTAAATAAATTCTAAATTTACATCAGCATATTTGATCTAGCAAATCAAATTACACCGGGTGCCCTTTCTGACGCAACCTTCCCCATTAACCTGGGGATTGGGACAAGCACTAGGACACTAGGAGTACATTGCCCCCAGATAAGAAGAATAAAAATGATACTGTGACCTCAGAAGATGAAATTTACAGAGGTTACTGTGACAAAACAGTCAAAACAGCAAGAAAACTAAGCAAAACACATTCTAGTGCATAGTTGCTAAAAATTTAATGTGCTAAAATTAATCTCTTCAGAAGTATATTCTATAATTCTAATACATCCATATGTATTTAAAATAATAACATTTTAAGTTTGCTGCATAGGTTTACATTTGGTAATTGCTAAAAAAAAAAACAGCCAGTATCAGTTCTTTAAAAAAATCTATTTCATCAGGTTTCAACAGGACTAACTGGCTTTTTGGCAACTAGTTCAAAGTACCCCCCAAAAATCTCTCTTATTCTACAGCTCAATACTGACAAATAAGATTTACACACTTTGAACCCTTAGGGGGAAGGAGAAAAGTTGTTTTCAAATGAAAGACTTAAAAGGATAGGCAGATATTGAACAATAAAATCCTGTCTTCAAATGTTGATCAGTGGATTACTTTTATATCCAAACATGTTTGCACCTGTCCTGCGAGTTTCAAGTACAAAGACAAACAGATTATAAAAACTAAATCACTTTACTTGAGTGGAAGTCCTGTGCGTGCACAAGTGCACATGTTCACATGTTTCATGTGGTTTCCCACTCTAATTAAAATCCTTTAGAAGCCAGTGCACCTGGTTTTGAATGAGCCCCCATGGCAGCGATGCAGACATTGTCTACCATCTTTGCTAACCGCACATCTAACACCACAGAGATAAACAGAGGCTAATAAACTAACAGACAGACTGTGAAGCACAAAGGACCAGGAGTTGATGTGGACAAAATAGCTGAAGGAGAAACAAATGAATGTATAAATAATAGAGATGTGGGAAAGGAAAGATCAGCAGACAGAAAAAACAACCATATAAAAACTACAGCTAGATGAAGTGAAACATTTATTTATTTTGTTAAGCAAAAGACAATCTGGGACAGAAAAATTCAATTAATTAATTAATAATATCAATGATGTAGTAGCTCATCCGGCTCATGATCCTTTAAAATTTACAGTGAAGCACAGAAAGAATGTTATAAGTTTTCCTGTCACTGGCTGGCTGTATTGCACAAACTAATAAGAATCAAAATCCATTAAGAAGTTAAGGACACTCGCAAACAGTCATATCCAGGACAATGGCCCAAGTTCTTGACCGGCCCTAACTGAGCTCAAGACAAGACATTGTTACAACATAAAAAAAACCTAATGAATGATTTATGTATAGATGGCAGAGGGGCACACGCAAACACTCATTTTATGAATATGACAATCCAGACCAGTACTCTTAGGCGTAGAAATTCTTATGATAGAGAAAACGTGACCTTAAGAAAAATTTGGGTGAAGACCTCTTAAGATAATCACTGTGTACAAGTTCCACAAAACTCTGTCCAATACTGTAGGAGGATTCTTCTGAAAATGGAAAAGTGTTGTAAAATGACAAATATGAAGTTGAGTACAATTTGGGTAAAATCCCATTAGGTGATTTTTCTGTCTAAGTTTGATGAAACTGCGACAGGAATAGCGATTCCAAAGGTACAACCTAAATTTTTGTTTGACAGTTCTGCCACAAAATCGGATGCGGCTGTGCATCTGTGCCAATTTTTGTAAAATTTGAAAAAAAACAAAAAAAAAACACCTGGCCTGCAAAAAGAAACGGCAACATAACTTTTTGCAAAAAATTCAGTGTGGTTTAAACTGAAACCATATAGGGGAAAAATGTATTCTAGATCAATTGGTATTAATAAGGAGTTGGTCCCCTATCTGCAGCTATAAGAGCAAAGATATGAGATTGTAGTGTGGCTGTGGGAATTTTTGCCCATTTATCCAAAAGAGCATTTGGATATTAGATGACAGGGCCTGGCTCACAATCTCTGTTCTAGCTCATCTGAAAGTGTTTGATGGGGTTAAGATCAGGGCTTTGTGTAAGCCAGTCAAATTATTCTACATAAAACTCATCCTACCAAATCTTTAGGGACCTTGCTTCATTGCCCCTTAAGCAATTTCCCCCTGGGATTAATAAGGTATTTTGATTCTGAAACTGTTCCCACAAAGTTAGAAGTGTAGAATTGTCCAAAATGTCTTGGTAAGTTGAAGCAAACCAGCCACAGGGGCCCACAAACCTAGTACTGGTCCCAACCCCGGGTAAATGGGGAGGGTTGCGTCAGGAAGGGCATCTGAAATAAAATCTTTGTCAGATCAAATATACGGATTCATAACACAACTTCCATATCAGATTAATCACGGCCCGGGTTAATAACGACCGCCTCCGGTGCTGTTAGCCAACTGGGTGCCAGTGGAAAATATGCTACTGTTGGCCAAAGACCAAGGAGGGGGGAGGGGGAAGTGTGTTAGGGGGCAGAGAATGAGAAGGAAAGGTAGGAGGGTGGAGGTGAGACTAGCGAATTTAAATGGAGGGACTATGACTGGTAAAGGGAGAGGGCTGGCTGATATGATGGAGAGAAGAAAACCAGGTGGAGGGGAAGCAAGGCTAGGAACATCAGAGGTGGATTCAAACTGCTCTACTATGGTGTAGGTAGGAAGAGAAATAGAGTAGGGGTCATGTTGAAGGAAGAGTATGCGAAGCGTGTTCTGGAGGTGAAGAGAGTGTCAGACAGAATTATGACTTTGAAGCTGGAAACTGAAGGTGTGATGCTGAATGTTAGTGCATATGCCCCACAAGTTGGATGCAAGTTAGAAGAGAAAGAGGAATTCTGGAGTATGCTGGATGAAGTGGTAGACAGTATTCCCAGGGGAGAGAGAGTGGTGATTGGGGCAGACTTCAATGGGCATGTAGGTGAAAGGAACAGAGGGGATGAGGAGGTGTTGGGGAGGTATGGTGTTAAGGAGCGGAATGTGGAGGGACAGATGGTAGTGGATTTTGCAAAAAGGGTGTAAGCGTATGATAGGGTGCCAAGAGAGAAATTGTGGAATTGTATGAGGAAGTCAGGAGTGGCAGAGAAATATGTGAAGGTGGTGCAGGACATGTATGAGGACAGGAGGAGTGACAGATGGGTTCAAGGTGGGGGTGGGATTACATCAGGGATCAGCTCTGGGCCCCTTCTTGTTTGCAATGGTGATGGACAGATTGGCAGATGAGGTCAGACATTAGTCTCCGTGGACTATGATGTTCGCAGACGACATCAGGATCTGTAGTAAGAGTAATGAGGAGGTGGAAGAGAGCCTAGAGAGGTGGAGGTATGCACTGGAGAGAAGAAGCAAGACTGAGTACATGTGTGTGAATGAGAGGGAGGCAGGTAGAATGGTGAAGATGCAAGGAGCAGAGGTGATGAAAGTGGATGAGTTTAAATACCTGACCCGCTGTGGTGACCCCTAATGGGAGCAGTCGAAAGAAGTAGTCTTGGTAAGCTGAAGCATTAAGATTTCCCTTCACTATAACTAAGGGGCCTAGGCCAACCCCAGAAAAACGAAACCATAGCATCATTCCTCCTCCACCAAGCTTTACAGTCAGCACAATGCACAGGCAATGTTCTCCTGGCCCAAACCCAGACTCGTCCATCTGACTGCCAGATAGAGAAGCGTGATTTGTCACTCAACACTCTTCCAGCACTCCAGTCCAGTGGCAGCATGCTTTACATCACTCTATTTGATGCTTGGGATTGTACTTGATGATCTAAGACTTACATGCAGCTGATCAGCCATTTAACCCATGCCATGAACCTCTTGGTAGACCATTTTTGTGTTGATGTTAATGTCAGAAGAGGTTTGGAACTCTGCTGCTATTGAATCAACAGAGCATTGGCAACTTTCATGCACTATGAGCTTAAGGACTCAGTGAGTTCACTCTGTAACTTTACGTTGTTTGCCATTTTGTGGCTGAGTTGCTGTGGTTCCTAAATATATCCACTTTGCAAAAACACTAATCACAGTTGACTATGGAATATCTATGAGAGAAAAAAATTTACCATCTGACTTGCTACAATGGTGGCATTACAGTATCACACTCAACTTGATTGAGCTCTTTAGAACAATTCGTTCTTTCACAAGTGTTTATAAAGGCAGAATGCAATGCTAGGTGATTTTATGCACCTGTGTCAATGGGACCAAACGAAAAATATTATTGTAAACCCTTTGGAATTATTGGGATGTCTGCAATGATGAGAAAATGTTATCTGACTAAAACAAAAACGCACAGTTTTACTTTGTAAGTTCTTAATGAACTTCTCACAGTCCACACTAGGAAAAGCAAGAGAATCTCTATGCAAATGACTTCTCCAAAACTTATCTGTAGTCAGCTGCTCCAATCAAAGAGATGAGACGGGAAGAGTGGATTGTAGAGGTGCTTTTTCCTATAAATAAAGGCATACAAAGCCTGAACTGTTAAAATCTGCTCTTCTCAAAACAGAAGTCGTACCTTGATTTCAGCAACTTAGACAGGGCCTTAGAGGAAGCATAAACAATATTTACTTATACAGTGCTTTTCACAGATAGGAGTAACAAGATATATAGAAGTTATAGAAAGTTATAGAAAATAACTTAAAAAACTATAAAACTTAAATTAAGATAAAAAAGTGCAAAAATTTCACAATAATTTCACAAAAATGTACATTGCAGAAAAAGAAGAAGTGGCACAAAAACGTAATGTAAAACAGACACTCTTAGCCAGCCTTTTAAAACGTCCACAGGATCGTCTGATTGTTGGGGTTTTCTCTTTAACACTGTAGTATCTTTACCTTACAGTGCGAAGCACCTTGAGGCAACTTTTGTTGTGAATTGGCACTATATAAATAAAACTGAATTGAACTGAACTGAATTAGCAAACGTCATGTGAGCAAGCAGCATATTCCACGGGTCAGCCACCACACCCTTAAAAGATCAATAGTTGCTTGTCCTTGGGTAGGTGGGCGGAATAAACAACAATTTTAGATTGTTCGACCTGAGTAAGTGAAAAATAAGTGAACGAAGAAGCATAGCGACATACAAGTCAGCTGGCATGACTTTTGACAATAATGAAGTCTGGGACACTTCCAAGAAGCTGAAGGAGGAGGAGTCATGTTTTCATGTTTTTAAATAATATAAGTCAAGAACACTAAGCAATGACGGCAGACTAGGATCAGATGAACAAGGTGGTGGAGTAGGATAGAGTAGTTCCTTCCTCATTTCTTGTCACCCTGGATTGTCATCTAGGGTTCTAAAGAAGTGGGTGTGGAGCAGATCTTGGGTTTGGCTCCAAGCCTAAGCCACTGGTCCTCATTGTGAATGAAATCCTCATTGTGAATGAAATTTACTGCCAGTGGCAACGGCTCTGTAGTAAAAGTGGGACCAAACCATGGAAGCATGGTATTGTTAGGACTACAAGAGGCTTCTGGTGTCATTGTGTCCAAAGGGCCCTCACCCTCATGGATCTGAAAGAGGGTGGAAATACAACCATCAAATTCAGCTATTTTTTGAGTCAGCTGAAGGCTGAAAGATGGAGTGAAGAGAAGATATGATCAACAATCAAACAGCAGGGTTTGTTTTAGCACACCTGTGCTGACAGGGTAAACACCCAAAAGCATGATAGAAACTTCACAAAATGTGAAATAGTGGTTGGTAAGGCAATAAAGCAGTTTAAAAACCTTTAAAAACACAAAAGTTCCAGTAAAATAAGGGTAGCGATCAAGCAGCAGCCTCCAATGATGTCATTCGAGGGGGTCAGGGGATTCAGGTTTCTAAAGACCTGCATATTGATCAATCTAATGTCTAGAAATGGATGAAATTCAACTGCTGCTTTTCCTAGGATTGGTCCTGCAAAGCTCACACCAAGAACACAGCAGGCAATTCTGAAAATCCTGAAAGAGGAGAGAAAGAACCCAAGGCTCAGAGCAAAACAACAGCAGAAACATAATCTTACTAAAATATTTGTTCCTGTGTTTGCTACAGTATAACAGAAACACTGGATAGGAATGGTGTTCATTTAAAAACACCACAATAGACAGCAGTGCTCACCTGAATAATAACCTGAAGCACATAAGTAAAATTAACAGCAGATTTGTTGGAAAAAAATATTTTGTGGAAAGTAAAAGAGAATTCAAGAGTTATGATCTCAACCCAAATGAGATGTTGTGGCATGACCTTAAGAGAGCTGTTCAATCACGATATGACAGAAATATTGATAATGAAACAGTTTTGTTGAAGGAATGGTCCAAAATTCCTTCCCACTGTTTTGCCATTTTCATTGGCAGCTTCAGGAAACATCAAATTGAGGTTGCTGCAGCTAAAGGAGGATCTATAAGTTACTACATTAATTTGACCTTTTCCAGTCTGAGTCTAAAGAATGAGAATTAGCACCTCAAAGTCTGAGGCCATGATTCTCAGCCAGTAAAGGGTGGAGTTCCCATTCCATGTAGGGAATGAGTTGCTCCCCATAGCAGAGGAGTTAAAGTATCTCGAGGTCTTGTTCACAAAGAAAGGAAGAAGGGGGTGAGAGATTGACAGATGGATTAGTGCTGCATCGGCAGCGTTGCGGACGCTGTGCCAGTCTGATGTGGAGTATGAAAGCAAAACTGTCAATCTACATTCTCCCCTCAATTATGGTCATGAACTGTGGGCTGTGATTGAAAGAAGCAGCAAAAATCAGCTTCCTTTGTAGGGTGGCTGGACTCTCCCTGAGAGACAGGGTGAGGAGCTGGGCCATCTAGGTGGGGCTCAGCGCAAAGCTGCTACTCCTCCACATTGAAAGGAGCCAGTTCAGATGGTATGGGTATCTGAACAGGACATCTCCTGGTTGTTTCCCAGGTGAGATGTTTTGTGCATGTCCAACTGGTAGGAGGCCCTGGAGGACACCTAGGATTCACTGGAGAGATTATGTTTCTCAGCTGACTTGGGAACACCAAGGAAGAGCTGGAGAAGGTGGCTGGGGAGAGGGAGGTCTGGGCATCTCTGCTTAGACTATCACCCTTGGGGACCCAGACCCAGAAGAGTGGCAGGTAAAGTATGGATGGATTTTCTAGCCTGTGGTTAGAGTAATTACTCAATGAAAACATCAGATGTACAAATGAAGATATAAGCTGTACAACTTTTTGTATGCTGCTAGATTAGTCAGATTGATCACAATAAGACAGGAATGCAATAAATACAGAAATTATGGTCATTTTGAAAAATTCATGAACTTTTTATTGAAACTGTAGATATGTCTATATCCTTTCACTCAGGAAAGAACCTTTCAAAGCAAAACAGTCAACTCCACCAAAACCTTGGCGAAAGGAATCCAGAGAGTATCCCAAGTCACTGCATGAAATTTCAAGCCTTTTTACCCCACAGTTCCATAATCTGCTCTAAAGTCCAATGGGAAGGAAAAAAATTAAGTTGAATAAATAAAAATGTAGAAACACTGTACACAAAGACTTTATAGCTTTGCATGCTGGCACTCAATAAAGAGAGCTAAAATAAATGGAATATCTAGAACTTGACTGATATGCCTCTGCTTTAAATCTGACCCTGTGTGATGTTGACCTTTGACCCCACTATCTCCTAAATGCTATCAGGTCTTCTAACCCTCACAGGTATTGGCCATACAAAGTTTGGGAAAAAATCCAGCAAACAAGTTAGATCCTGTAGTGGTAAGTTTTTGACCTTTGCTGTTGGTCTTTAATTTCTTGCACCCATCATAGCTATTATATTGAGTAGATACACAAATTTGATCAAGCTCTTACAACTGAGTCAGCTTCTACAAGAATTATGTTATACTGAAGTTGCATTTTCTTTGACGTTTAAGATTTCTTTTACCTGTCATATTACTTAACCTTACAAACGATGGCTCCAGCAGCCCAGTCTGCTCCTATGTTGGTAAAGACATTTCCAGTGACAACTTCCTGGGACCTTAACCTTTGACCTCAGAAATTTTACCAGTTCTTCTAGCTATCATGGTGATCAACTATACGAGCATTGGCAAGGATCCAGGAACCCAATCAGCTCCTATGATGGTAGTGAGATCATCACTGCCTACCCCCTGTGGCCTTGACCTTTGACTGATCTCCAAAGTAGTCTCAATTGTTCTATCCATTCTAGTGATTGTATACAAGTATTAGCAATGATCTAAAAGCCCAGTCAGCTCCTATGGTGGCAACGATGTATTTTTTATGAGTCTGACTTTTAACCCACAACTTCAAAGACTTTCATCAGATCTTCTACCCATCATAACCACAAAAGTTTGATAAATCCAGCAAACAAGTCACTTCCTGTGGTGGTAACAAGCTTTGTAACAGGCAGACAGACAACCCAAAAACATTATGCCTCCATGGCAGAGAGAAAGAGAGAGAGAGAGATGCAGAATGATGGCACTATTAATCATTACCTTATCCTTTTTGATTGAGTAAACATGGTGGTTCATTCTAGAAAAAAAGATTCTGATGACTATAAGTGTACATTTTTATAGAACACAATGACTATCACTAATACAAAGTGTGTGTGTGTGTGTGTGTGTGTGTGTGTGTGTGCACATGTGTGTGTTTGTTTGCACATGTTCATGCATGCAGAATGGTCATCCTATGTTAGAAGGGTAGGGCCCATGACACCCCCCCCCTCCCCCGTTCTCCTCTCTTTTGTGGAAGATAGTGATAAATCATTAATAGGCTCACCACTGCTCTGTGTGTGTGTGTGTGTGTGTGCGCGTGTGTATGTATGTATGGGTCCATGTGTGTAAGGGGGATTTCTGCCTTCTGCCCCCTGGCTTCTATCACTGCAATACTGTTCACACATCACTTTTCTTGCATGCGCATGCATGCACGCACACACACACACACACACACATACATAGACACACACACTTTTCATCTTAGGCAGTTGAAGCATCATCTTGTTCAGACTCATAAATAATTTCCTGCAGCTCAAGTCTGGCCTGGAAACCTGCCTTTCACTCGATGCCATCCACTCCTCCTGTCCAAGTACAACTTTCCCTCTTTCTCCCTGCCATCTCCACCCCCTTTCCCATTATGCTGATCCTTCTTTCTTCCTCTCTGTCACTCCCCACTTCCCCAACCACAAAAAAGCCACCGCACTGGCTTTGCTCCACCCCACCAAAACTCCCCAGCCATTATAGATACTACAAATATTTCACTTAAATTAATTAGCTATACTAATCAATATTTTTATACGACTATTGAACCAAATCTAATAACCAAGTCTAATTTCATCTGAGACAGAATTGTCAAGTAGTCTCATATGGTCTTAACTGTGTTCTGCCTAGGGGAGGGGATTTGATAAACCTTAAACAATCACTAAATCACTAAGCAACACTCATGCCATTGCAAAATTTGATGTTGTGTCACATGATAGTAGCTTCTATTTTTACTTCATCACAGGTGAATACATCAGTCCTGTCATGCAAAGTTTACTCAAAAGCGTCTCTTGCAATCTCCCCACAGCTAAGCCAGCAATCACTACATGTTGTGATTTTTTAGGTCATTTTGTATGCATGTCAGGCTTGAGATCTTCCCAAAGACTTTCAATAAACTCCAGTGACAGGACTGCAAGGGTAATTCAAAAACCTCTAGTTTGTTTTTTAAAAGGAGTCCATGCTGGATTTTGAGGGTTTTTTTCCTTTATATGACTGACTGCAGGGCTTTCGCACCCAAAACTGGCTAATATTTAGTGGAATTTATTCATATATTTATGTGATGGTTCAAAAACCACTAACTGCCCAAAACACAAATATTCTAAACATCACGCTTAACAGATAGCTAGATTCCTTTTCATCAAATTTCATATAATTTTTTCTTCCAACTTACTTGGGATTTTGGACAAAAACCTCAATTTTAATTTCATCTGTGTCCAGCAGTTTACTCTTACCCAGATGTTGCCTTGCAAATTTAATATGCATCAACTCTATACAGTGAAACACTACTCCTGTGTTAGCTAAAGCCTCCTGTAGCCCTTCTGCAGCCATACTGGAGTTTGTTTTGTTGCTCTCAAAGATATATGTCTTAACTTTTAAAGTTCTCCTTGATAGACCTTTCTTAAAGATTGGTCTCAGATCTGAGAATAACTGAGCCAAATGATGTTTATAAAGTAAGATACAGCAATATTAAAACACCTCCATATTGTAATTCTCAATATGAAGGTGTTTTAATATAGCAGTACCCTTGTTCCTTTCACACAGAAACACACATTCAAAATTACAATATGGAGGTGTTTTAATATAGCCTTACCCTGCTTAATGAACATTAGTTAGCTTTCAGAGCCTCATCAAATTACTTAGAAAGCCAATGGTTCATGGCTATTGAGTGCTATCACAAGTTTTCTAGAGTCAGCTCTGCAGCTGCAATGCACTGAAAAGTTCCCAAGGACAATTCTTGACATGATTATGAATCAATGGACATGCAATTTGTAATGATTTTGTTCCGGAACGGCCTCTGGAGCAAAGTTTTCACGCAATAATGATATTGCATTTATGACTCCTTGTGATCTATTACAGAGCAGTTACAATAAAAATATGAAATATGATGAATTGTTTTGGAAGCAGAAGGAAATCTTATGAATTCACATGACATATTAGGAGGTATTTATGACTTTCATGAGGCAAGGTATTGTACCTTCCTCGCAACTGCATCGTGAACATTCGTTACGCCTTATTGAGGAAAAAAATGTGCCAAACCAACCTGATGTGATTAGGAAAGATTAAGATGAATTTGCAGCATTTACAAAGCAATTACAATAGTCTACCACACCACTGTGACATGATGTGAAGGTTTATAAAATTGTAACCCTTCCTGAAAGTTTTTTAAATTTCAAAATTGGCACTCCAACTTCTGTGACAATACAAGGTATTTATGAAATCATTCAAATCATTACACGCAACAAATTCAATTACAAATATTTACAACACATTTGGAATTCATTATGAAACAACAAAACCCGACTGATTTGTAATCACTTTAGCATGTGCGGGACTAGGGCTTTAGTGCTTAACAGAAAGTGTTAATCAAGTTTTCCAAATTAACAAGTAAAACAGTGCCAAACTATTCACACATGCCATACAAACTGTTTTTCTTTCAGTTTTTTAGTTCATAAAATAAAAATGAATAGTGTATTTAACTGATAGTTTTTTATTTTATTTTATTTTATTTTATTTTAATAAATCCGGAAAATAAGTATTTTGCCCATGGCTGCCCAAACCTGTGCGTACAACTGCATTTCTACCTCAACAGGGCAACTATATAATGTGACCACTGTCTCTCCAATAACTGTAACACCCATGAGACAAAGTTAAACTACATAGACAGCTCTGTAATATGACAACAAATATAATTCTATGGGAAAAACAGCTAGACATGGATAGAGGAAAGAAAGACAGGTTGGAAAGAGAAAGTGGAGTATAAGATGGAGAGATGGAAGAAGAGTGAGGCAGGTTGGGTCTGAGGATGAGTGTCTGGTCCCTAAGGCTGTGTGTGAGTAGTGTGTGTTTCCATCAGCATACTCTCTCAGCTCAATAATGATAAATAAGTCAACCTTCTCTCTCCTCCCCTACACCCCTCTCCTTGCTCCTGTCACAGACACACAAACACACACACACACACACACGTTTCTGTTCATCTACCCCCAACTACACTCCCAGTGGTAATGAAGCAACAGTAGGTACTAGCTGACAACTGTGTAGACCGGTTTCATCTATATTCATTCTGCTATAGTGGGCCACCACTGCAAGACCCTTTCTGCAGCTAAGAGACAAAACAACATCCATCCATCTCCTTCTCTCCCTTTACCTGTTCACTGTATCTCAGTGCCCATCAAATGTTTCCCTATTCAGTGGCAAAAGTCACAGTGTAAGAACACCAACTACAACAATTAATATTATACTATTTCTTCATGTGATATGGGAGCACTTTTTAATATAAATTAGTTAGGAAGCACTGAGTTCCAACTAAAATATGGCCACGCTCATATCTAATCATCAGTAGGATGATTTATTTTGTTTTAATATTAAATGAATAGTCTTAGAAGTTCAATGTTTTGTATCAGACTAATGTACATGGCAAAGCATACATGGAAAAAGGGATGATATAGGAAAAGAATGCAAAAAAGTGAAAGAAAAATAGCAAAAAGGAAAGAGATATCTAAATTTCTATTTGTGTTTCTGCTCCATCTACTGTATGTGAGTGTCTGGAGGGTCCTAATTGCTGCTGAGGTCAGACTGCTGAGCAGTAAAGGGTTGTGTTTGATGCAGGTAAGAGTGTGTATGCATGCGCGCGTGTATGTGACTGCTCTGCATGCCCTTGACTTGCAGCTGGCAAACAACGCTTTAGGCCCCCACAGCTGCCTCATCATTACAGTTCACAGGGATCCCCTGCCACACACTCATGCACACACACATACAGCTGCACACAGTGAGAGAGACTTAGTCACAGCTACACAGGCACAGACACAAACAGACACACGCAGACATACACAGAGACACTCACCCCTTCCCGCAGGCTCCTCATTAAGCCAGTGTAGGCGGCAGCGGGAACGAACCACAGTCCCTCTGGGGAGCCTCTCTTCTTCTCCTGATAGAGAAGCATCGAAAAGAGAGGGAGAAAGGGTGAGAGAAGAGCAATGGAGGGGTACAGTAAGGGGAGGGGGCAGTTGAGTAGAGTAGGAGTGAGAGACAGGCAGACGGATAAAGTGGAGGAGATGCAGAATGCAGCAGAGAGGAGTTGGGGAAAGGGCAAAAAAGGGCCAAGTCAGGAAGGGGAAAAGAGTACAAGAGGAGTCAGGACATCTTTATTACTTGTCATGCATGTGCAATATTTAAGTTTTTTCTTCAAAATATTTTTTAAAAAAGGTAGAGGTGAGTATTATACAGGATGGTGTTTCCTTTGGAGAGAATAATCAGTATTATGCACAGAACTTTTCAGAAAATAGCTCAAAAATGCCATAAAATTTCCCAGGGACAAGGATGATGTTTTTAAATTGGTTTCTTTACTCTGAAATTATTCTATATAATTAAAACATTATTTTATATCTATAATAAACTGAACAACTTTTCAGTTATTCACCTGATTACATGTATACTTCTTTCTCTGACAAAAAAGACTCAATATATACATATATACATATATATATATACACATGTTACCAGATTCTCTTAAAATCCACAAAATTCTGACAATTTCAAGTAATAATTCTACCATTTTTTTAAACAATGTTTTGCTCCACTGCAATTGTGTAGGCTCTAGGCTACATCTAACCTTGAGGATAAAGTCAGCACTGGAGGCTATAGCTAATCGTTGTCATTGACTGGTGCTGCAGTAAAGAAGATGATTTTACCTGGGGACACTTAAAGAGCGATTCCACATTACTCAAACTGTTTCTCCTGCCGTTATAGAGATAAAGGGGGTCCACCTGGCAAGAAGACCGCAGATCCTATGTAGGTTTTTTCTCTGAACTGTTTGTAATGAAGGTAATAGCTTTCACTGATGTTGCTAAATTAACTTAACTATTATTACGCATTATTGAATTCACTAAAGCCTTTCAGCAACTAATGCTATAAATGATGCCTTAAAGAATTTAGTTGGTATGTTTGCAGCGTTTGACCACTGGGAGGTTATATCTAACCTCTGGAACAGAAGGAGCAATGTGGCTGATCAATGACACTGACGCTGACCAAAAAGCCCACTACACAGCTAACCTACCAGTCATGAGCCTCTAAAAAGACTCAAATCAAAGAAACTACTGGGTTTCTGGGGCTACAATTTCTTAACTGACACTGATAATAAAAACATCAAGGTTAAAATGTCTTTTCATGCATGGGTCGTTTTTGAGAAGCTGACCCAGAAGGAAATGTTTTGGATACAAGATAAAATGAGACTGTATTAATCCTACACTAGGGAAATGTGACATTACAGCAGCTGCACACAGTCAACATCGTGACACCAAATGAACACTGCACTGAAACAATTTGTGAATTAGTTTGTGGTTTTTTCAGGCCCTCAGACAATCGATATGCCTGCTGATCTTTTTATGTGATCATCCTGCAGTAAAGAAAATTGAGTTTAGAAATATATATTGTGATCATTTTAGTCTTGATGTTACATCAAGGAAAGTCGGAGGAAATGAAGTATACAATTTCATGTCATGGGGCCTACATGGGACGCACTACTTTACAGAGTATCTATAACTGAACTGAATCTGTGCGCTTCATAGCTTTGACTAAATGCATATGTTATTTCTGCTGTTACATGAACAATATACATGTCAAATCTGTGTAATTTGTTTTTGAAGACTGCAGTTTTCATGTAGTACTTAGTGATGAGGATGGACAGGACAAGAAATGACTACTACAGAGGGGAAGCTCAGGTTGAGAAGTTTGGAGATAAAGGCAAGCAAAAAAGGGTGTATTACACCCTTTTTTGGAGAGACCTAAAAACAGTATTGGAGCATGTTGTCATTTCTTTCTAGCAGGGATAAAGGAAAGGTCCCATAAAAGATAAAAATATTTTTAACGGTCCTAGTACATTTCTCAACGTCATCTCAATAAATTCTAATTACACTAAAGTACATTAAAATTTCAGTAACAATTAAACCCAACATATTATGCTGGAACATGTTATATTTTTAGTGTAACTAAATAATATATATGTATAACATTAACATTTTTACGGTGCTGGTTAGATGATCAAACATTTGTATCAATGGAAAAACCCAATTCTCACAGCAGCCTAAAAGTCAAAAGCTTTGACCAAGCAATGAGATTGTCTATGGCTTTGGGAGAGTAATATGTGCAATCAGGCAGGCAGATTGATTTTTAAAGGTTATCCATCAGTTGAGTAAATACAAATCTTATGCTTAATCGCCTTGCCTTGATAGATCAGATTAACCAGAAATAAACTAGCAGCATCCTTTATAATGAAGTGAAACAAGACCCCCTCCACTCTAATTTTCAGGGCTGGGGGTCAATTTCCTTTCTAAAAGAATTTAGTTACTGTGTAGATTTAGAGTCCACAACCCAATGACAGAGTACTAAGTTTCATTCATTTCACTTAAGATTGGTGATACTCACTGAAGCAATAAAAAACTGTCCTTTAAACCTTCTTGCTTGTGCCTTCAATTCTGTTCTCATTTTGACTCATTAACTGAAGAAATCCATTTTACTGCTGAACTACTGGAAAAAGATCAACTTTTTTTTCCAGAAAACGATATTCCCCACTGACATTTAGCCTTCTCTTGGGCAAAACCTGGTGGTTATTTTTTTCAGTGCACTTTTCACTGCTTGCAATACTATAATCATTCAGGTACTTTAACAGCATTTTTGGACTATATCATTGCCAGGTTTATTATGTAGTGGATGACCTCATCAATATTAAGAGAATTTGTTTGAGATTAATTAAATATCTTGATTAACTGATAATGGTGAACTGAAATCAACAGATTTTAACCAATGATTTCTTTTTGTATGGTCAAGTTAACAGCAAAATGGCAATGAATTTTGTATGTTAATCTCAGTAAGTAAAAAAGTAAGAAATACATTGTTACTATACAACTACCTTGTAGGTTTCCATATGAGACAACAGTCAAAAACTTACACCAAATAACAGCACACCATCTGTTTCACCTTATCTAATGATAGAAAAAAATCTGCTTCACGAAGAAAGATTTTGAAAAAAGATTCTTGCCACTTATAGAAACTACTGCAGTAAGTGCCTGCGGTGTACCTAAAGCAAGTATACATGTACACCCACTTCTCACTTGTATAGATGTGCTTGGAAACATAATTGGAAACTGCAATATATCAGTCTCTATATACACTCAACAGGTACACCTTGTTAGGACTGGCATGGACCCCCTTTTGCCTTCAGAACTGCCTTAAATGAACAAGGTGCTGGAAACATTTCTCAAAAATGTTGGTCCTTACTGACATGATAGCATCACGCAGTTGATGCAGATTTGTCAGCTACGAATGCATGATGGGACTCTCCGCATCCCAAAAGTGCTCGGTTGAATTGAGGTCTGGAGACTGTGGATGCCATATGAGTACAGTGAACTACAATGAACTTTGTGACACGACATGTTGTCCTGCTGGAAGCAGTCATCAGAAGATGGATACACTGTGGATGGACATGTCAGAAAAAACAGGTAGGCTGTGGCATTTAAATAATGTTCACTTGATACCAAGGGGCCCAAAGAGTGCCAAGAAAATATGCCCCATACCGTTACATGACCAGCAGCAGCCTGAACCTTTGGTACAAGGCAAGATGGTTCTATGCTTTCATAATTATGCCAAATTTTGACCCCACCATCTGAAGGTCACAACAGAAACTGAAACTCATCAGACCAGGTAATGTTTTCCAATCTTTAGCTGTGATTTCGGTGAACCCTTGTGAATTGTAGCCTCAATTTCCTGTTCTGAGATTAAAGGGTTGTATGGTCTTCTGCTGCTTCAAGGTTTGACATGTTATGCATTCAGAAATGCTCTTCTGTATACCATGGTGTAAGTGAGTGGTTATTAGAGTCACTCTAAACCTTCCTATCTGCTTGAAGCAGTCTACCTATTCTCTTCTGATCTCTGGCATTAACAAGGTATTTTCACCCAGAGAATTGCCGCTCACTGGATACTCTTTCTCTGACCATTTTCTCCAAATCCTAGAGATGGTTGTGTGGCAAAATGTCAATACTGTAGATCAGCAGTTTCTGAAACACTCAAGTCAGCCCATCTTGCACCAACAACCATGTCACATTCAAAGTCACTTAAATCACCTTTCTTTCCCATTCTGATGATTGGTTTGCACTTCAGCAGTGTCTTGACTGTGTCTACACTGCTGAATACCTAAATGCATAGAGTTGTTGCCATGTGATTGGCTGATGAGATATTTGTGTTAACAAGCAGTTACACAGCTATACCTAATGAAATGGCTGATGAGCGCATGACCCTTCGCTGAGCTTTCTGACATGTAAAGTATACCTGAGAAGAGATCAGGTAGAGAAACTCCCCAAGTGGTGGCAGCAGGAGCTGTTTTACTTTACTATTCCTCAGATTATCCCTCAGTAGGTCTGTTAGCGTGGACACAGCCTGTAAAAAATGTGAGAAATAGTTTCATTGACACTTCTGTTTTCTCTTAAAATTCAAAATATTTTAGACAACAAAACAACAGTTTATCATACATTTATAGGAACATTTACTAGAGTTCACACAACAGTGCTCTAAAATTTAATTATTTTCAGTACACTTTATTTTACTTGATGTAAAGTCTCAGAATATAACACAAATTAAAAAATTCTGATTTTTAATATAAGCCTGTGACATCTATTTGTTATAATGTTAAGATATCAACAGATGCCTAGCAATGTGCATGCAGCTGTTCTCAGGAAGAGGGTGCTGAAACCTAATGCTGTGCAATGAGGTGGAGGAAAAAGCACACAAACACACATTAGTATGGAGTTGGTCCCCCTTTGCAGCTATAATAGCTTCCACTGTTCTGGGAAGGCTTTCTACAAGTTTTTGGAATGCATCTATGGGAATTTTTGACCAATTATCCAGAAGAGCATTTGTGAGCTCAGACACTGATGTTGGATGAGAGGACCTAGCTCACTATCTTTGTTTTAGTTCATCCTAAAGGTATTTGATGGGGTTGAGATCAGGGTTTTGTGCAGGCCAGTCAAGTTCTTCCACTCCAAACTCAACCAACCACGCTTTTACAAACCTTGTTTTGTGGGATGGGGCACAGACATGCTGGCACAGAAAAGGGCCTTCCTAAAAGGGTTCCCACAAAGTTGAAAGAATAGAATTGTTCAAAATATCTTGGTAAGCTGAAGCATTAAGATTTTCCTTAACTGGCTCAAAGCCAACCTCTGTAAAAAAAACAAAAAACAAACCCATAGCACAGGGGCAGCAGTGGCTCAGTGACTGGTTGGGAACCAGAGGCTGCTAAGAAGTGCAGTTTCAAAACTTGCCTGTGGAGTTTGGAGACCAAAAATTCAGGACCCACCAAGGACTTACATATTGGGGCACATCAGAAGCCTGGAGAGGAGTCAGTCTACCCTGAGCACCGCTGACATACCTCTGAGCAAGGCACTGAACACCCACAGTGCTTCTTGGCACTTGTAATGTTCACTTCTCACCACTGCATGTCACTAGTCCTGTGTGCATCGTTCAGAACTGCATGTTCAACAAAATAGTGTGTGTATATAACAACAGGAGTGTTGAGATTTGGTTGTAATGTCTCCATTAGGGGATCAATAAAGTATATATATCTTATATTATCCTTCCTCCACCAAGCTTTACAGTTGGCACTGCAGAGTCAGACAGGTAGACTCATCCATCAGGCTGCAAGATAGAGAAGAGTGATTCATCACACTGCACTGCTGAAGAGTCCACTGGTGGCATGTTTTACACCACTGAGCTTGGGGATGTAAGGCTTACATGCAGTTATTCAGCCATGGAAAACCATTAACTGAAGCTCCCAGTGCACAGTTTTTGTGCTGCTATTAATGCCAGAGGAGTTCTGGAACTCTGCAGCAATTGAGTCAGCAGAATGTTGCCGACTTTCACATAGTATGCACCTCAACATTCGGTGGCTGCGCTCTGTAAATCTATATGGTCAGCTGGTGGTTCTTAAACACTTTCACTTTTTAATAATACCTCCTACAGTTAATTGTGGAATATCTGGAGGGGAATGAAACTGACAAATTCGACTGTTGAACAGTTGCATCTTATTATAGTACCATGCCTGAATTGAGTGAGCTTTTTACAAGGACCCATTCTTTCAAAAATGTTTGTGAAAGCAGACTGCATGGCTTGATTTTATGCAGTTGTGGCAATGGGACTGAATGAAACACCTGAATTCAATTTTTAAGAGTTGTAGCCTAATATTTTTGTCCAAATAATGTATGTTTCGATGTCTGACTTAATGTATGGCAAATGGAAAAAACAAATTCAGGATCTGAATCTAAAAGTTAAAAATTTGATGTATTTAAAAGAGTTATTGCATTCCTGATATAAGAAATGGCAGATTATCACAAGCTTTAAGAAAACCTTTACCAGAGAAGAAAAATCGCTGTTGTATTTTTCACCCATAAGAATATCCGGACTTGACTATAGGTTTTGAGCTTTTTTCTTTAATCAAAATTAGTTTGAGTATAAATACACAAAACAGCAGTTTCAGGCAGTGAAGTTATGCAGCCATTACCCTCTCAATGTGTGTTCTGAAAGATTGCTGTGAGCTTTTAAAATTCTTTGGTTCCCCATAACCCCGGAAACACCTTTCACAGTAGAAGTTAAACCCTCTACAAAATCCATGGGAAAAACTCCCATCTAAAAATGATTCTATCAAAATTGGAAGATCTTATGTCCTTGATTTTGAAAGTATAGCTTTCCTATCCCACATTTAAAAAGCAAGAAAATTGTATTAGTAACATAAACCTGTATTTCTCATAAAATTCAGTTTGAGGACTGAAGGACAAAGACATAAAAGGAACAGAACAGAAAGAAAGAAGAGTGAGACAGGAAGACAGAAACAGACAAGTGTGTGTGTGTGTGTGCGCGCACGCACAAGTGCACGTGTTTTGGGGAGTAATAAAAGTGTATTGCAGCTACCATGGTAACTAAGCCCAGCCCTAAAACTCTGATTAGCAGAATATCAGTGGAGAACCCCCTGCTGAGACAACAGAGACACACAGACACACACACAGAAAAAAATGCTGTTTTACTGGTCATCTGTTAGCACCACTATAACATAAGGACAAACACAAACACAGATGCACCAAAAGGGAAAAAAGAACACAGAGACACAGAAAACTACATAAAGCGGACCCCTGCTGAGTGCTCACATCAACATGGTTAAAGAAAAACCATGCAGGCTTACAAAAACACACAAAAAACCCACACAGAACCCCTCCTGAGTCTATAGATGGACACACATGACTATGGACACAAAGATACATGGGCGCAAATATACAGCTTTTATCCTTTCCTAACAATTTGTCATCCATGTCTTCCTATGAGAGCTAAAGAGAGGTAAGAGGGGTAGCTAAAAAAATGTTTCCACCATTTGTCCAACATCAATGCATTGAAGGAAAACCATTATGCCAAAGTCAGACATTTTGTAAATCGTGACGACTCAGTAGCAGCAAACAGGCAGAAGGAGCGAAGAAAAAGAGAAAGACAAGACAGATCACAAATGGTGGTGTGGTATGAAGTAGATCTTTGCTGTCAGATCTTAACAATAAATCAGGGTTAATCACACATTTGGTTAAGATTAGAATAAAACCTTGGGCATCACCAATAGGGATCTATATCTCTGTGCTATTTATACACCCCCAGTATATTCTACTTTGAAGAAGCCTTTTTTGAATCTTTCCATTAAGAATCTGCCAATTTCCAGGCCCAAGCAAATGGGCTTTTAACTAGAGATCTGAATGAAAAAAACAGGAACTGTACCTGATATCATCAACCCACAAGGAAACAACCATGTGTTAGTGAGTCTCCCCTGTTTACCCACCCCCCCACCACCACGACCCCCAGACTGGAACAAGAGCAAAATGACGGGGAGGTAGTACATCTCCATTCTCTGCCTTAGGCCTGTACATTGTGAACAGTAGGTTCAGAGGGGTTTCTTCAGGGAGATGACACAACAAGGGAAACCAGTAAACTATGAAAATGAAATAATCACAGCTGGGCCCCAGACAGTGACGACCAATTTGTCAAAGTCTTAAACTCGCATTAATTTATAATTAAAATATCGATAAATAGTCGAAATAATATGCCCCTGTTAATATGTCCACTGTTAATACCAATATGATACTACAAGGTTATTAGTAAGTACAATAACATTTGTGTCAGCAAGCATGCAGATACATTATACAGTAATATCAAACAAAAGGATATTAAATTTGTTTTACGAATGCCCCATCTGGTGTAAAAATCTAACTGGATTCAACCACCCAAAACAGTGTAGCACTGACCACATATATACCCTTTACACTTTAATTAACAAACTGAACTCTTCAGCCTGAGGAAAACTGTTTATCAGGGCTGCAAATTAAGTCTCTCTTTTTTAATCTGTATATAAATGAACTTAATTGGATCAATGTACTGATTATAGTCTCTCCATCCTAAACAGAGAGGGAAGTCTCTGTTTTATTCTGATGACTTTGTTCTCCCACTGAACAAGGACTACAGCAAAAGCTGTAGTGTTTAGAATTAAACTATTTTCATAATATGAATATGTGAACATCATATAGTATTAGGTATAACTGCATCAAAGATGTCCAAAGTGACAGTAAATGCACTAAAAGAAAAATCCCAAGGAGGTCTAAAAGTGTTAGCCAGCCCACTTGTGCTATATGGTGGTGAAGAATAGAGTTTATTCAGTCACCAAGCTGATTGAGACAAACACCCAACAGATTCATTTTATATGTGCACAGAAAAACACCAACAAACTAATGTAGAGCAGAATGAGGCAGACATCCACTGATAATTAAGATTCAAAATAGAACACTCAAATTTATTAATCACCTAAAAACCAGCCCTGAGGCACCCTCCAGTCCAAAGCCCTTCAAACACAAGAGCTGAGCCCAGAAAAAGAGTCCCTTATGTCAGTTGGTGCTGAGACTAACTGCCCCCTCTCAGACATGTTCTGGCCAGTCTCAGAACAACATTGCTTTCCAGACACCAACCAGTTCTCCAAATTATGTCAAGAAGCTTTTCTGGAACATTTGAAAGAAGAAAAAAGTCAAAGTAGATTCTAATGTTATCTGGCTATAAAAAGATACTATGAATTTGAAGAATATCTACTCTGCTGTCAGAGAAAAATAGCAAAAACAAACCCAAACCAAGTATGTGATTAGTGGCCACAAACTGGCATTCAAAAAAGGAAAAGAAATCATGGCGACGAAAAAGAAACATTATATGTAGTTAGTGTTTGTGTGAAATTGAGTGAAGATGGGACAGAGATAGACGTGCTCCTACAATTTTACATTCAGTGAAATAGCAATGTTTACAACTTCAACCCTTTAAATTAAATGTCGTTTGAGAAGGAGACAGGGCACATCTTGCCACCCAAGGGTCACTGAATAACCAAAACACACGTGTACACATACACACAAATGCACTTTTCTAATGATATGTTCTACATTATGTATGTAACTGTTCTATAAAAATTTTATTTTTCATTTTCATATCAATTTTAATGGTTACATTAATGTTTATATCACTATTATTGTTTACTGTCCAAAAATATGAACACATTTTATTCTGATGCTTTGGCAATATATAATTTCAAGTCAATACAATTCCAATGAATTAATGAATTGAACACACCAGAGAGAGAGAGAGAGTCTGAAGTCCCCAAATACAGTCTATGATTGTCTCATAGCTTTTTAACGCCACCAGCTGGTACATATTGGCACTATAATGTTAGAGTGAGCAAAGCAAGTATTTCTCTGTTGTATTTCAGGACAGTTTTCTCCTTCTTTCTGAGCTAAAAGCATTGTTTATTGCTAGCATGCCACTAAACAGAGCAAAAACAAATCTAAAAATGTTTACAAATACAGACATGCAAATGACAATATAACTATAAATAGCGTTTGCAATACTGCATTCAAGCGTTATGTATTTTGTTGTGGATAATAGTGCATTTTTGCAATCTATAATGTGCTTATGGTGGTCTCCTTCTGGTATTTACTGCCACACAGTGGCGTAAAATGGTACTGCAGGTCTGAGGATGAATAAACTTTTGTAAGGCAATGATGTTTCTGTCACTTCTACAATGCCAGTGTTACACCTTATCTTGCCATCAAAGGTAAATAAATAAAATATTGCAATTCCTGTCTCAGTCACCTGTGTCTATGTGTGTGGATACCTGTATTAATCACATTTTGGGAGGGACACACCTTCCTTTCGGGGCCACTTAGCTAGGTGAGCTAACATAAATTTTAGTATGAAGACTTGTAGGTTAGAATAAGGTCAGGCTTGAGCTAAGGCAAAAATCACAATTTAGGCAAGCAGTAGTTACTGTTATGCTTTTCTCTAAGAAAAAAATGCAAGTCAAACTAATGCTCACAAATGGAAAAAGGATTTAGTGTGTGTTTGTGTATGTTCAGCACCTCAGAAACAGAACTGTCCTCTCTCAGGTCAGTACAGTGCAGAGCCAGTAATCCCATCACCCTCAGAACCTTGCTCCGTCTGCAAAACATTTTTCATTTTATTTATTAAAGAAGTTGTTTCCATTTTCAGCTTGGATGTCAATGTAGTTTTTTTCTAAAAACAGCATTTTCAGTTAGTAACATAAAACTGCTCATGGTGGGTTCAGATTTTGCAGCACCGTTAAAAAAAATATATATCTAAAGCTAGCAACCTGCAAATAAAACACAAAGCACAAGGAATGTGTAAACATCTGACTTCTTTCAGATTTCTTCGACCATGCTAAACCACGCTAGAGGTAAAAGTGAGAAACTGATAAGGAGAAAAAGAGAGAGATATAAATACAGTGAAATGATGATACAGATTTATAGCTGTGTTACCCTCCAAATGTGCTTCTGTCCCTAATAAGCTAGTAGCCTTTCTGTCATAATAAAGCTGTGCCACATCAGCTGTGTTGGTGGTGGCCCTTTTTCAACCTGCAACTTAAAAAAAAACAATGCTGTCATGTTCTCTATTTATAGAGCAATAATATACTCACACATCCCAGTTAGGAGCTTGTCGCAGCTGGTGGACCAATACAAGAAGCTGAATGAAGGAGGCAGGAGATAAGAGAAGGGAAAAAGGGGAAAAGAAGGGGACAGCTAACAAGATAAATTTGTAGAAAATCATGACATATTACAGCAAGACATATCTATATTCATTATGACTTTTAACAAGATTACTAATAAGACATTTGAATGTTTGAGTAAAACAAATTGACAATTTTTAAAAATCTAATGGGTTAAGAGAACTGTTGAAATGAACAAGTACTGATGTGTTTTGAAAAAAGAAAAATATACACTGCTCAAAAATTAAGGGGACACATCACAGCATAAGAGCAAGTCGTTTAAACTTCAGGGATTCAGTTGGCCTTCTCACTGACTTCCCACTGAGCCCATGTGACAGATGTGAAAGAGTCTGGAGATGCCATTGGTATCTATCACATGGGCTCAATGTGAACCTGATCTCATCTTTGAAGAGAGCAGGGCATCAGTGGTGGACCTGCCAACTCTGGTGTTCTCTGGATGATCCCAGTTGAGTTGTATGGTGCTGGGCTGTGAACATAGGCCCCACGCTACCTTCTGTCAGTTTGGTCAAAAAGATGTGCAAGAGTAGCCCGCTGCAGGTCAATTTGTAGTTCTATGGCAGTGTTCCTCCTCCCACAAAGGGGCAGATACTCACCCTGCTGCTGGGTTTACACCTGTCTACAGCCATGTCTAGCTCTCCTTGCGTAACGGGGTGCAACTTCAATGCACTGCAGGTACAACCTCATGCTACCAGTGGTGACAACCACACTAAAAAAACAAAACTGGCAACAAAAAAAATCAGTCATGAGGGATAAGGAGAGAACAATGGTCTGCGGCCACCACTTGCAAAACTATTCCCTTGTTGTTGCCTCTCGAGTGCAACTGTTGTCACTTTCATTAGCAACAAAGTGAAATATATTCACAATGGTTTACTGCATGTTTGTAAGCTGAACAGATTGATATCCCTGAAGTTTAACTGACTTTGTTTTATAGTGTGATGATCAAGTGTTCCCTTAATGTTTCTGAATAGTGTATAATTTTAATCAATTTTTCATGCCTTTTATTACAACAAAAATATTAGTTTTAAATGTATTTTTTATATATATTATATATACATACATATACATATATGTTCTCAAGTATTCCATGCTAAAAGTCAGATGAAAGAAAAGTTCTTTGTGAAGTCTCAATAAGTCTATAAAAGTGTGTCCTTGGCTTTACTAATGACTCCTCCTTCACTAATGACTAGCTGGGAGCAAAAGCATGAAATTCTTTATTGACAGGGCAAACAAATAGACTGAAAATTTTTCACAAAAGGATCACAAGAATGGAAGAAAATAAAAAAATTGGGAAACAAAAAATATAGCTCAAATGTCGGAGTGTAAAAACATACCTATGGAAAAGAGTTCAACAATAATTTTTCTCAGCTAACACTGTCATATTGCGTTGAGAAGTCAAATATTCTATCAAACTGCAAAATTACGCAATTATGCTTAAGAAACAATGTTCGAACAGAGACATAAAGCAAATATGTTTTCCTACCAGTCCTGCATTCATCAGCCTGTTAGCAATAACTGTATGTCCAGCCACACAGCAGAGGTAGCATAACAGGTTGAGTTTGGATCGAATGGCTGTGGGGGCAGAAGCACTGGAGGGGAAAGCAGGAGTGGAGGGATTCCGTTCTTCAATGGATGAACAAAGCTGTAAGAGGAAGGCAGTCCACTCGTCATCACTAAGAGACTGTAGCTCCTCAACTGTGGGAGAAAGGAGAGGATTCAAGATAAAATAGGGACATTAACTATACACTAAGTTTATTTTTACTCTGCAGGACACTAAACTTACTTACTGCCACCTAAAAACAACATACCTGAATATGCAGGTACACAAAGGGTTTTAGGATCAAATCGCACAGGAGTGCTCTTGAGAATCTAAAAAATAGAAAAAGAATGCCGCAAAGTCAACTTTAGTCTTAGTTATTGATTTCCTTGTAGTTAGTTTCACTCCTTAATAGTAATCATGTTTGGTAATTAATTTCATTTTGTGCATGTTGTTTAGTATATACACAAGCTCCTCCCAAAAAGAAGACTCAGTAAAGAGTAACAGAAGTCCAACAGACAACTTTTAAGTAATTAAACAAAAACCTGGAATATGAAAGAGCCTACGTATCATGTAATTACATGCCTTTACCTTGGGGTTGTCAATAATTGGGGTGACAGTGAGATCAGATTCAGTGTAGAGAAGACCCTTCACAAAATATGTAATGTCAGTACAGGTATTGGCACTGAGTGTAACTTGAGTTGCAGGGTTGAGGTTTAGAGATTCAGAGGGATTGCAATTCCTTCGTGAGTTGGCACAGGAGCTAAAACAAACAACAGGCAGAGAACTGTGTGAGCCAGTGTGAGTACCACTGAGACCACTCAATCTAGGTGTGTGTCCAACATTAAATAATTAACTGGAAGCATACATAGTAAAAAAAAAAAAAAATACAGATATAAACACGTGACAAAGAAACCAGACTGAGTGAGAGAAATACCTGAGCAGAAAAATGGCCTCAGTGTTGTCCTCATCTACACCACTCTTTGGCTTCAGCTCTGACACATTATCTGGAGAAGCAATCACATAATGCACTAAATTAGATGCTCTAAGGCACTTTAAGAGACATAATCTGAGATAAGTGCCATGGGGAAAGCCAGATCTCATAAGGAAAATTGAGATCTGCACAGCAGGAGCTATAGCATATGAAAGCAAAAATTATAATAATAAATATTAAAAAGTTTAAAAAGAGAGTTTGGAATGAAAAGAAAAACACTTTAATCTAAAAACAGATTAATGCAAACTACATACATGTTCATACAACTGTTATGCAACAAAGAGAAAAAAAATCAGGTGACAGAAGAATAACTAACTTGCAAATATAAGCAAGAAAAATAGCCTTCGTTAGGGGTATGAGGATAAACACATTAACAGAACTTAGCACACATACAAGGCGCATATATATGAAAGACATACAAACTTGACTAGCCGTTAAAAGGTCTAATGGTACAGAGCTCGTAGTGGCTACGTATTAAACTTTGCTGCTTAACCTTAACCACACAAATGCCAAGGAATTTGTTACCTAGAGTGAATGACTTATTGGGCTGCAATGTGTGGCACATCTGCGAGCCCCCAGTTAGCTTGAGGTCATCTTCTGTTCTCTCCTTTCTCACTTCACTATCCAAGCACTGGCTTTTCCTTAAGGCTTCACAGGATGTGTGTTTGACAGACTGTTGGCAGTCAGCCCTCTTGTCAGGTGGCCTGTCAGTTGTTGCATGAGTTGAGATTACTTTCTTAGACATCCCATAGGCTGGTTGGGTAAGGACTGAGTGGCTGTTGGGATGGCTATCTGTCTGCCATGATTGGAAAAGGTCAGACTTCTTTTTGTGTCTGTGAAAGTAGTGGAAAAAATGCATACATTCAAAGTATTGAGCCACGAGAAACATAAAAAATAAACTGTTTTCACACATGAACTATGAAAACTGTCAGGAAAATCACAACCTAGCATTGTCCAAAGTTGCCCTTTCTCAGATGCAGCCCAGAAAAAGGAGACATTTCCTTTCAGATGGGTTCTCACTACTGGAAATACTCCAATTTGCTCAAGATGGTAGAGTGTGCAAACGGTAGGACAGATGAAGTATAATCATGAATGCACCAGACTATTACCTTGTCTATTCTCACATGGGCAGACATTACACAGACATTGTACAAGAGAGCAGGCAGAGTAAAGAAAATTTGAAAGTTTGATCCAACTTAATCGGGCATTGTTACATGCAGTTCCATTCGATAATGTTTAGAAAAGTTCAGTGCTGAAGTGGACATGTAAAAACGGTGATAAAGAACTGTTTAAAGTAATCTTGAATGCAATTCGGTAAGTTGTTTATATTTCAACTGAATTGTTTTACATTAAAAAAAAAAAATCTACAAAAAATGTAGGTGCTGGTACAAATGAATCAGAATCAGAATAATTTATTAACCCTAGGGGAGAAATTACATATTTTGGTAAAATGCTGAATGAAATTTAAAATCAAGAGGTTAATAAGAAAAAAAATTAACCTACCTCAAGCTACCTGAACCAACTTCCTTGCATTGATTTTTGTTCTCCTCTTCTTCGTTTTTTTCTTCACCTTCTTCAACAACCTCTTTATCCTTTATTACTTGTGTCCAGAAAGAGTGATCCAGCAACTGTGGCCAGTTCATCCTAAAGATGAATTGAAAAAAACGACATTACACTAAGTCCAACATGCATTTAAAGTAGAGGTTGGAAGCAGTTAAGCAATTCAGCACTGAAGTTAAGCACATTTCATTGTCTGTAACTAGCATTTTATCTCACTCAAGAACTAGCCTTACTTTACCATTAACACTTTGTTAGGATGTGCAGTACTATATGATTTGCATACAATTTAGATAATGACACTGAATAATTTTAAGAAATGCATTTAATTCTGTTGGGATGGCTTTTTAATACACAAAAATAACATCTGTAGCATGTGAAGCATTGTGATCAAATAATACACACTCACTGAGCACTTTAATAGGAACAAATATAGAAATGCTTATACTATATAGGGCACTCAAGTAACAACAATCAGAATCTCCAGGTAATGTAATACATCAGAATGGGGTAAATGTGACCAAAGTGATTCTGACCATGATTCTGGCATGGCTGATAACGTCAGACAACATGGTTTGAGTATTTCTAAAACTGCTGATCGGACTACAGTCTCAATAGTTTATTCAAAGTGGATTGGGAAAATAAAATACCCAGTATGCAACACCTTGATAATGTGACAAGTCTTCAGAGAATGACCACACTGGTTTGACCTTACATAAAGTTTAAACTCAGCCAACCAGTCTGGGATGAGTAGAAAAGTATGTGCAACACGTTCAACCTAAAGATGGATGGACAACAACAAAACAATATCATGTGTGCATTCTCTCCTATCAGCTAAGTACAGAAATTTGAAGCAGCAATGGGCACAAATTGTCCAATTTTTAAGAGTTTAAGACTGGAAAAATGAATGATTATGAATGATAATCTCAATTTCTCCTGAGGCAAGGTCAGACTTTGGCATTAAAAGTACGAGTCCATGAATCCAGCCTGCCTTGCATCTCAGTAGGTGGTGGTGCATTGGTGTGGGAAATGTTATTTTTTGGCACATGTTGAGCACGTCATATGAGTCATTCATTGATCAAATCCCACTATCTGAATATTGCTGATGAACACATACATCTTTTTATGGGGCACCTGAATATCAGACCTGGTCCATATCATTTTAAATTCACATATGGAATTTTTACTGTATGTATAGTCAAACCAAACTGCAAGCTATCGCAAGATGTCCTACCCTGATACATGTTATGATCACAGTAGAACAACAGTATTAGAATTGTGAGTGCTGAGCCTGTTTCTGTGAGCTTAACCTCTTGTCTGGGTTTTTGTTGAGCAAGCCTTTCAGAAGACTCTGGAAATCCTTACTGGGAGGATCTGCAGAAAACACTGTACAAAGAAGAGAATTAATGAAGAATTAATAAATAAAATTAACACTCAGATGCTAACTTTTATCAGAAAATTATGCTAAATGTGACATCATTCTTTGTTAGTATATGTCTTGTGTGCAGGCATATGTGTTTGTGTGTATCACCTGTCTGCCTGAGAAGTGGTGGTTCCTGAGTCAAAATCATCTCTGTCAATTCAGTGTGGCTGTCAGAGTCGAAGGGAGGTTTACCTGCGAAACAGAAATAGTATCGTATAGTACAGTTCAAACTGCTGTGTTTATCCATTCCGCAGTTCACTTCGTGGCATAATTCAACACTCTAGTTCTGCTCTTTAATCATTAGTGAGTATTTGTAGTCCATTGTTCATCAAAAGTATCATTGTAATGCTCAGATAGCTAAAAGCGCACAACAGAAAAAATAAATGCATGTGTGGTTCTGTTTGCAAATTGGTACCTGTGTACATGTAGTAGAATATGCAACCAAGAGACCAGAGATCAGAGCTCATATTAGTTTCTGATCCCTGCAAAACCTCTGGAGCCCTGTAAGTTACAGAACCTGAAATGCACATACATACACATGCAGTAGTTAGAAAGCACAAATACAGCACAAGCAAACAATTATATATCAAATATCATCATGATGTCAAAACAACAGCTACTCCTTCACCTATTCTCCCTCCTGTCAATCTAAATTTCCCTATGCAAGACTTGTTTTTGTAATTGCCTTAAGCAACATACATCTCCTGATGTTGCACACCCTGAGTACTGGCTGCCACATGAAATCCTTGCTCACATTTCCATCTGATCCACAGCAGCCATGAACAACTTGACATCTTTAAGCTTAGCCTCTCATGATTTACATGAATAATGATGGTTATCTGACCTTGTAACCTTGTCTTCATGATTCCAAACTTCTGCTTGCCATCTCCTTGCCCTGTCATCTCAGAAGCAGAGAACAATGTAAAAAAATCCTCCAGTGTCTCTCCCTCTGCCTTAGACAGACAGAAGTTACCAAATTTTAGAATACCACTGCCATCTAGTAGGATCTGTGGGCAACAAAAGGAGATATATTGTATTCATATGATGATAAAATGACAGTTATACTTACAGTATTACAATAAGATGAATGCAAATGCAAACCTTGGCAGGGGTCAGGTCAGAGAAAACAACTCCTAACTCATGAATGTGTTTCAGTCCTTTGACCAAGTCCCATCCAAACCTTCTCAATACATCTTCTGAGAGACCTCCATCATGAGCAATTACAGACTCCAGGGAACCACCTGATATGTACAGTACAGTGTATGTGTATATATGTATAGTATTTGAGAGAAAAAAAGATAGTGACAAAAACAAGCAAGCAAACACAGAATGACATCCATTGCATTGTTTAAAAAAAACTGCAACTGTTGTGTGTGTGTCAAAATACCTACAGTAAATATGAGCATGAGTAAAGGGAATACAGAATACTTTATATAATCAGTTTGTTATTGTTGTTTACACTGTAATGCTTACTAATATAAGTTTCTCATCCCATATTCTTAAATGGATTTAAAAACATTGGGTTGTACTTACAGTGAGTACCAGGAATTATTACTGACCTGTACAGAGCTCCATCACCAACCAGAGATGGTTACTTGTCTCATACCACTCATAGAAGACAACTATATTTGGATGATCCAGACCATGGCTGAGACGTACCTAACATGAGAGAAAATCATAAAGTAGGCTTTTCACCGCAAGCCTCAGTAACAACCTAAAAATAGAATGCACTAATCACATGATTTCAAAGTTCATTCAGTTCAAAAAAGTCCTAAAATGATGGTGGTTAAAGGATAACATTATAGCATCTTGTTTTATTTTTTTAGTCAAGCTGGAAGCGAGGGGGAGAGGGGGGTCTGGGCACCTGTTCTTAGACTGATGGCCTTGTGACCCCGACCTGTTATTAGCAAATAATAATAATGAAACTGTACCAGAAGTGGTAATAAGTTCATAAAGTTTGAAACACTATCCTACATGGTTAGTGATCTCAGGTCTCTTGCTTTTGTCGGTACATTTGATGGCAACATAGCTGAGATTGCCCTTCCTTCTTCCTTTATAGACAACAGAGTCACAGCCTGTCCCAAGCTCCTCATAAAGAATGAAGTTCTCCATCTGCTGTGGGAAAGAAATAACAGGCCTAAAGTTATAATTATTAGACACTTCAAATGGTTTGTTTGCTGTGTGAGAAACAGAATCACAGAAGTGACACACAAAACTAATGATAGAGTATTCAAGCCGTACTATAAATTTGTGTGTATGTCAGTCTATTTACTCTGTCAGAAACAGATGTCTTGTATTGTTTTGGTATATATGTCAAGGATAGTGTCTTAGAGATTCATGTGTGAAGTAAGAGGCCACAAGGTAAGTTCAGTTTTTTGTTTTTTAACATTATGGGTACTCTATATATATCATATTTTTGATGCAAGATTCAAGCTTCACTTAAAAAAAATCAAATACCTAAATTAAAGACTTCTCATCATCCCATCATCTATTATCATATGTTTTCAGATTCATATGAAAAAATGACTGATACCTGCTCTTTAACAGAATATCGATTATTTTCAAGATAAAACTGTCATCTACAGATACTAGACAACATTCACTATTCCCTTTCAAAATGTTGATAAACCATTTTTATTATTGTGTTCAAATTTCAAAGAAAAAGCCTACCTACAGCCATATGAAACAAAAAACACACACATTAAGTTTATAGATTGTAAACTATGTATGCTCATTGACTACAGACACTACAACAATTACTGGACAAAGCACTTGTTGAGTTATAAGCACCATCTGCAAAGAGAAGCAGAGAAAGCTATCTCATCAAGTTTATGGTCCCAAAATAAGATGGAAATGCAGAAAATCGTTTAATCATAGCCATTTCAGATTTGGTGCTGCTTGATGAAATAATATTCTTTGAACAGTCATTCACTTCCTAAAATAGATGGCAGAATAATGTTAGAATAAGCAAAATAATCATTATTACGACAAACATTTTATATAATGTTAGTATGCCATTTGTCATCAAGAGACTGTTTTGAGTAGTTAAGAGTTTAACAAAATTAATTTTTATTATAACTACTTCTTACAAAGAGACAAATATTTTAGTTTATGCTGTCATTGTTATCTAGACATGCTTCAACTACTGTCATCTGTAGTCTTCCTCAGAACCATCATGTGATCTGATGTGTCGATCAGCTGTTTTATACAGGTACATAGGCTCTTTCATCCCAGTTCACTGTCGCCTAAGTCCACTTTCTGATCTCAAAGGTCTCTCTGATCCAAAGATGTTACTTGTTGCCCTCCGATCCAATTACTTTGGACTTGTCCCAGTGCTGTCTTTTGCAGCAGTCTGATATAGCTGATTTTACTGCTCATATTTGTCTTTGTGAGATTTCTTTTTGGTGTTTTTTTATTTTATGATGAACAACTTTCCTGTTTCTCCAATGTATTATTTATTACATGATAAGCAGGGTATTGTATATAAAACACCGCTTTTCTTTTCCTGGCTAATTCTGTCCTTAGGGTGTACTAGTAACTGACAGTTTTATATATGGTTTCACTGGTGTACTGATGTGATGTTTCTTCATGGCTCTCTGGATGCATTCTGTAACCCCCTGGATATAAGGCAAATTGACCATTCCCATGTACATCATTTTAGAATTGTTATCTCTTTTTCCCCCTCGTTTACTTTCTTTGTACTTGACTAATTTTTCCTCTCTGTATCGCCCATCTCAGATAGTGATAGTGTATGAGCACGTTCTGTATGTACTTTTCCTCTTCTTCTCTGCCCTTGCCAACAGTTGTAATGCTGGTCCGGTCATACAGGGTTCTAACTACAGCCAATTTACCCTGATCAGGCATAACAGTATGAGCAACTGCCTAATATCATGTTGGTCACCCTTTAGCTGCCCAATGTGCATGGGTGAGCCTTGGCCACCCATGACCCTGTCACCAGTTCACCATTGTTCCTTTCTCGGACCCCTTTTGAGAGATACTGACCATTGCAGACCGGAAACACCCCACAAGAGCTACCGTTTTGGAGATCCACTGACCCAGTCGTCTACCAGCTCAATTTGGTCCTTGTCAAACTTGCTCAGCTCCTTACATTAGCCCATTTTTTCTGCTCTTCTGCTTCTAACACATCAACTTTGAGAATGAAACTGTTCAGTTGTTGCCTAATATATCCCACTCACTAACAGGTGCCATGATGAAGAGATATTCAGTGTTATTCACTTCACCTGTCAGTGGTCATATTATGCCTGATCAGTGTATGTGAAATGGGATGTTGTAATGTCCATAACAAGTACTGGTCTGTGTGCATCAATTCTTTTAGATTTTTGTTTTTTATGTTACCAGCTTCTTTGTGATGAATATTCATATCCAAGAAGGCTATGGATTTACGTGTTTCCTCTTAATGTGTAAACTTCATGCTTCCAGGATTGTATCTGGGCAATAATCAATTAATTAATTATTTTTTTACCAAAAAAGTGGAATATCAATTTCATAAATAGAGTTACAGTTACATTTAAGATATCTTCAAGCGGTTTTCGTGGACATTAAGCATCACATACAAATACGTCAATGAAAACTTGAAATAGCAATTAGGAAAAATAAAAAATTTAGATTTATCAATCATTTTTTTCCTCCTCTAAGTTAGAACACCTGATTGCGCACAGGCTGATTTGAAGCTTCCCAAGCGTGGACCTTTCAAAAATTATGTCATGACCTTATTTTACCTACATCCAGATAAATATATCTAATTAAAGGTGGAGGATTATAAGATGGTGTACACCCATAGTAGCCTTGTTCTGTTTGGTTCACCACACTTACACTACTCACAAAAAGTTAAGGATTTTTGTCTTTTGAGTGAAATTTATGGAAAATGTAAAAAGTTCATGCTACAGTGATATTAGATCATGAAAGTAGGGCATTTAAGTAGAAGCATGCAATGTTGATTTCCTCATCCCAAACAACTGATTGAAACAAAAGCCAACAACAGTGGTGGGTATACCACAACAAAAATGTCAATATCTCATAATTTGTCATGTGCCCTTGACTTCTGTGACTCTTCCAGTCTCTCTGTTGCAACCTGCTGATGACAATCTGTGACACTAAGCTCAGTGGCCACTTCCCTCTGAGAACATCCTGTCTGAAGCCTCGCAATGGTGAGGTGCTATTCATCAGTGTTGTCTTGGTCTCATGTCAAAACGTGAACAGCATGATGAAGAGGACTGTTTAATATGAAGGAGGATTAGGGCAATTTAAAAAAAATAAAATAGAAGGACTTTTAAATTATTTTTGTATTTCAAGAAAAAAGTTGAAATGTAAAGAATAAAACTGTCATTTCTTTTAACCTTAGGTTTATGTGATCACTAGCTGCCAGAGTATCCTTGCATCTGTCCGTTACCAGTTATTTCATTTTGCACAAATGTGACCAACTCATCCAAGTTTGTGTGGTTCTTTCTTCTGAACAGACATAATTTTCTGCACAATCTCTTCAGAGTCTTTATACTTATAACCACACTGTGTTTATGTGCTAAAAGAAAAACGATTTCCCTATTACTAAAACCGACTCTGAAGCATTATTTCACTAACTCATCTACACCATACATGTTAGAGGCTCCAGCAGCTGTGCACTAGACTTCACCAGAAATGACAGCTTTATTTTCCACTTCTCAAAACACTATTTCGACTCTTTTCTCAAAACACTATTTCGACTTTATTCTCGAAATGTAAAATTTCCTTTATTAAAGTCCTTCTACTTTTTAATTTTTAAAATGGCCCTAATCCTCCTTCGTAGTTTAAATAATAATTCTAACTGAACTAGAAAATGTATTGGTCGAGTCATGGACATCAGATGTGAATTTTGCCGTTAAGCAGCTTGTCAGAGAACAGCAAGTTATGCAAAAAGTACTGAAACGCTAAACAGTTGGACATGCGCATTGAAAAGTGTAGAGAAGGTCCAATTAAGTTCACCTGTAAAGGTTAAAGTGCATTTTAGGTGCATCCTGAACTTTTTGTGGGCAGTGTATAAGCACACTTATAACGGAGCTGTGCCTGGAAACACGCATACAGCTGATTGTCATTACCTTTACTGAGTCGAACACCTGTTTTACCTGGATCAGTTACGAAGAGGTTTTAACATTTACTCAGAAAAACACGACAATAAGGTGTGCACTGTATGCTTAAAGTAGACAGTCAGTCTTTTAGGTTGTGAATAACATAACAGCGTTAACTAAAAAGAATAAGTAGAGACTTTTTTCGTCCCCCGCACTTTATATGGAATCGTTTAAAACTTACCCCTCAACGAGCAGCCGGTGTTTGAGCGGAAGTGTGATGGGCCACGTAGTTTCAAATTAAAAGGGGGGAACCAGGGGGGGTTCTTCACATGAAATGAAGGTTAAAGCCACTCGCCGTGGTCAATACGTGTACGCGCAGGCGCGTTTCCCCCTTTGATAAAATGTTTTAGTTTGTACGTGATTAAAGAAAATCGGTGGCCCTGTTTAAAACATTTTGTTAGTTTTGAATATACCCTCCTCCGAATGGTGTATTCCTGCGTCGCTAGGATACCAGAGTGGACACAACAGACCGTGGGAGCTTGGAAGAGCGTATTCAAATCAAAGTGGGTTTTTTTTTTTAAAGTAACTGGAACCCACAGTTTATAAAACATAGACTGGCTGACACAAAGTATTTTTGTACGTTTCGCAGGTGGGCTCTGACTGACACACACACACACACACACACACGGAGGGGCCTTGTGAGAGAGTAGACTGACGTCATTATTTGATGACGAGTTTGAAACCGTCTGAAAGTGGTCAGGTGGAGCACACAGAAGTTTGCCGCCCTAACCCGGATTTTTGATAGACAGGCCTCGTCAGACGTGGTTAACTTTTCTTAACTAAGTAGTTTTGTTTCATAATTCTAATCAAACCGCGCCTTAAAACGGGAAAAAAATGAACAGCAAAATAAGCTATTTGAAACAAGTTGAAGAACAACTTAAGGCCGGTTAAACCCGGGGTTGCAGTATGTATGCAGAGAGGATAAAGAGCAGGGGAGCTGGAAATCTGAGCAAGATTTTCAAACTTCCACACCCGTTAGGTTGCGTAAAGATGCCGAGTGCCACTTCCGCCGAACATGTTTTAGTCAACAAAATAAAAGCCTGGGATGATTTCAAATTGTCTATTTGCTGCGATTTCTTCTCGTGACATTTCTTAAATAAGCGCAGTCTGAGATTATCTGTCTCCACCGAGGCTGAAAAATCCTCAAATTTCTGTTTTCCCAAGGTCCTTATGTATATATTATGTATATGTCATGTATACATTATTATTACTATTAGGGTTATTTTTTATTAATTTATTTTTTATTATTTTATATTTTTATTATTTTTATTTACTTATCCTATCGTACTTTATCCTATCTTATTTCCTATTCTGTATGGTGTTTATGTGTGACAGTTTGTATTATGTTGAATTTTCACTTTGTTTCAAAATGCTGCTCCAACATGCCTTTTAATTGCCCCCTGGGGACAAATAAAGTTTTTTGAATTGAAGTGAAATGAACAGAAAAATCTGCATAGAGCATGGCAGACCAGTGAGATGGCAGACCAGCTGGCTAAGACTGGAAGCAGAAGACCCCAACAACCATCCTCCTCCACCTACCAGGAAACTAAGACACTGCTAAAAAAACAAGCGGAAAGCAGAATGGAAGAAGACAAGGGGCGACTATGACCCAGTCACTGACCCCATCAACCAGCTTCAGCGCAATGAGCAGACTACCATCTTCAGGCTGAGGACGGGCCATTGTGGCTTGCACACCCATCTGAAGTGTACTGGCATCTCTGCATCAAGCAGAGAGGTGTCAACTGCCAGAAAGCTGTGGGGAAAGGCAGAAGACCTGTGCTGCACCGTACAGTTTACGGTCTCATGTGGACTAAGGTTATAGCACTGCCAGATTGATTGCAAAAGAGAGAGAGAGGTAAACCCAGCCACAGGGACCCACAAGCAATTGTACTCCTAGTGCAAGTCTCAAGCCCAGGTGTTACATTTATGAAGTCAGAGTTCCTGTAGAGTAGTGGTTTACGCATTCGTCTCACAAGCAAAAGCTCCCTGGCTTGAATCCAGGCGGAGCCACAAGCCCCTCTCACCATGGAAGGTTGCATCAGGAAGGGCATCCAGTGTAAAACCTCTGCCAAATTACCAATGTGGATTAATCCACTGTGACAACCCCTTGGGGAGAACACAAGGGAGCAGCTGAAGGTCCGTTGTTACATTTTTGAAGTCATGGAACTATTTTTTTAATTGTTTCCTTTTTCATTATTTTATTACAAACAAAATGGAGCAATTGTAAAGTGGAGGAAATACATAAGCATGTTTAGGCCTCCTTTGATCAGAGTAGCTAGAAAGCTATGCAGACCACTCTGTTTTTGTGCAGGTTAAATCAAAAGCAGCCTGCTTTGATAAAGACTGAAATGCTCAGCGGCCTACTCATTTTAAAAATAGTAAAAAGAAAAAATATGGGCCAGTTTCAATTTAATTCTGACTGAAGTCCAGCCGCAGATTAAGCAAACCAGTAAGCTACCAAACACGGCCTTATAGGATCAGGGATAAGGCACCAGGCAATAGATGCAGGCTATGATGCACATATTAAAACTTTTTTTAATGATTATAATTTGGAGTATAGGCTACACATTTTCATGAATGGAGAATGTAAAGAATTAATTACATCAACTATAAAATGTAAAAAGAAAACATGAATATTTAATTCCACATAATCAACTAGTTTTTTGGCCACAGGGAGCCACTGGAGATGGGCAAAAGAGCTGCAGGTTTGAGACCCCTGCTCTAAACTCAGTATGGTGCACCTTAGGTGCCCTTTATGGGGATAGTCTGGATTAATATAAAATAATGTCCAGTGGCAATTCCAGAGTCTGTTGGGGCCCTAGGCAAAAATTCAGAGGTGGTCCCTCCAGCCAGTGTTCATCACCATTATGTCATGGAAAATGTAATAATTCCAGTCAATGACTGTGGAAAACATGGACAATCTGAAGCCAAAATGTTTCTATCACCCCCCTGATGTCTGGCTGCAGTATTGGTCCTAAGTCCCACCCCTCTATGTTAGTGAATGCGAGGAGATTCTAATTAAAATAAATTAGTTCTCTTCAGATAATTTTTTTCCAAAGGTGGTTTCTGCCATTTTAAGTAGTTCTTATTATGATGATTTGGGTTCAGAGGGTCACCTTTCTCATAAGTTTCTTTTGAAATAGTAATTTAATGCTGTAAAAGCGGGCATAACCTCATGATTGACAGCTCTGACTGCAAATCTGACATATGTCTTTTTGGGGGGCATGGTTTATATCGCGTCACATAGGGTGTGTGGATGGAAGTTAGATATGGCGACTCTGTCCCAAATCAATACTGTGCAGACTCTGGCTTCAAAACTGCAAGATGGCAGCTCCCATAAATGGGAACTTTTGGCTTCACTTTTATAGAATGGGAGGAAATGGAGCCAAGTTGCCTAACTTTTATACAGTCATTGGTTCCGATGCACAGGATTAAACTCATGTGCTGGAGCCCGCACTTGCTACTTAGGTTTTTACATAATGAATCTGGCTCTCCATGTTCGCCATGTGACCGCTAAAGGTATGTCTCCAAAAAGCCACAATTTCCTCACGAATGCTGACCTGACCCCAACTCCACTTGACATGATGTGAGGGTGAGGCTAGATGCCATGGTCAGTTCATTTTTTAATGCAAATTAGATGATTTGGAACCTAAGTTTGCCAGCAATTAAGTTAAATCGTTTATATCCCTTAAAATTTTTTGCCAGTTTCAGCCACAGCAACAGCAGATGGAAATGGTGGTAGACACAACATGATGTCATCATGAAAACATAGGATCAATTTTTTTCTGTGCAGATTAGATGAAGAGTCATACAGATAATGGCTAAAAATGTGCATTTAAAAAAAATCAATTTCAGCTGTGGCAACAGCAGACGGCAACAGTGACAAACACAGTATGGTGTCACCATGTATGATCCCACGATCAATTTGATTTTTGTTTCATGCAGATCTGTTGAACAGCCACAGAGATATGGAAAACAGAAATGTGCAAATGTTACAGAAAATGCCACCTGGTGGCCAAACAATATTTTGAGAACGGCTGAAAATCCAGTCAGTTAACATACCTCACAGAGGTCCACAACTGTGCCAAAATTCAAAATCCTGTGTCAAATAGTTTTTGTGTTATCATGATACACAAAGGATTTGTGGCAGTGGGGGGCAGCAGCAGCAGTGCTGATCATTCCATCATATCCTCGCTTTTCAGGGATATAAATATACAGTTTTCAGTATCATAAAACCTCAGTCTACACTGCAGATATAGAAAGTACTTACCCACTACTTTACTTACCCAGAAAGTGAACTCTTGAGACTAAGAAGCTCTTTTGCAGGAATGTCCTGGACTAACAGACAGCATTGCTCTAGCATGTTTTTCAAAGGCAGGAAAAACCATAGGTCACAGAGAAAACCTGAACAAGCACAGGAAGAATATGCAATCTCCACACAGATGGGTCCTACCTGGGTTTGAACCCAAGATCCACTTGTTGTGAGCCAACAGTACTAAGCACTGTATACTTGCCCAAAATTCTTTACATTTTAATTTAATTACTTGGCAGCTCTGTCAGACACAGCTTTCATCAGGTAACTACAAAACAGTATGATCCAAGTTTACCTGATTTCTTCCTCCTTTCTTTTTTTTTTAAAAAAAAAACATAATCATGCACACCACTTGCAACAGGAATGAGTGGAGTCAGTCTTAGTGGGGTCAGGCCTCTCCTCACATTGCAAACTTTGCACATTAACTCTGCTGTAATTTAAGGTTCATCAGCCCTCGAGAAACTTAAGCTGTCCCTCTGATGTATTCATTTCTAATACTGTCCATCCTGGTCACTCTCAGTGAAAATCTCAACATCTTCAACTCTGTCACCTCCAGCTCCACTTCCTGTCTTTTTGTCAGTGCCATCATCTCCAAACCACACATCATAGCAGGTCTCACTACCGTCTTCTAAACCTTTCCTTTCACTCTTGCACCAGTGACACTCATCTCCATCCCCTCCATTCTGCCTGCACTCTCTTCTTTACCTCTCTTGTGCACTGTCCATACCTTTGGATGGTTGACCCCAGGTATTTAAACTCATCCACTTTCACTACCTCTATTCCTTGTATTTTCACCATTCCACCTGTCTCACTCTGTCAATATTCTGTCTTGCTTCTACAGACTTTCATTCCTCTTCTCTCCAGTGCATACCGCCACCTCTCCAGACTCTCACCCTAAACTCACAACAGAACAATCATGGAGTGGCTGGAGCCGATCCCAGCTGTCCCAGGGTGAGAGTTAGGGTGCATCCCGGACAGACATAGGGCTAACGTAGAGAGACAGATAACTATGGTCAATTTTGAATCATCATAACCTAACATCAGAATGAAATGACACATCATAATAAACACATGCATAAAATACACTGACCAGCACAATGCATACATAAACGTGCAACACAGTCAGGATTAATAACAAAACTCCATCCAAAACAAATGAATAGAAAATGTAGAAAATGTGAAGCAGACATTTGGAAGACAGCAGGAAAGGGAAGTAAGCAGTTAGTAGATAGCTTGTTTTAACACTCACTTTTTTTTAAAGAGAAGCATGTGACAGGATACAGCTTTAGTGTGGACATAGGTATCTCTTTTTTTGAACATTTTATTTGAAGCATTTTTTCAAGGCCTGGAGAGGTGACTGTTCCCAGTTTTAAAAAGTCAGCACATACAGTACAGTCATAACTGTCAAAAGAAAGTAATGCAAAACTTTATAAATGATTAACCAGTTTGGTTTCCTGACAGGAATAATAAACGAATGTTATAGTTATTCAATTAAAAACATACCACCAGACAAGGAAAGGTGGTGAAAATCACAGTTATATCACAGTTATATCAAGCAAACTGAAACAAAAAAGTAGAGATATAGTAATGATAGCCAGTCTGTTGAATCACTATAAACTCATTAACAAGGAAAAAAAATGCACATTAAAGCACTGATCTAACTGGCAGTTTGTCACTTTGAGTCACTAAAATTTCACACAAAAGCTTCATATTCTCCTGTGGATGAGGATGAAATTTTTCTTATTATCACAGGAAATTATTTGTATTCTTTGTTTTACATAAATAATTAAACTGACACATTCCACACTGAACTTTACTAACAAAACTTTATTAAGATTAACCAGCATTACTAAAACAATAGCTCTGAAATAAGTTTTACACCCTCTGGCCTACCACCTCTAACCCCAAATAGAAGCCTTACTGAACATATCACCCCCACTCAATGCTTTGTGGTGCCACCCTGAACCTTTAAAAGACTGCTCAGGCCACTGAGGACTCTTTTGGTGAGTCACCCCTGGGAGGAAAACACACGTGTGATTCACATCAACACACAACATTTCACACATTCAATTATCAGTTACTTTCCTATAACCAAATGAAACTTAAAATGATTTCTTAATAGCCTAAAACTTTCCAATAATATATTGTCATTTCCAGGGCAGATTTACCAGTACAGCTGACAGACCACACCCAAAGAAACATTTCAAAGTCTCTGTGTGTGTGCTTCTTCATGAATGTCACCCATGTGCCAATATGATATAATATATTTAAGTAATGAAGCGAGGATATACTTTTAGTGGTTGCATTGAGACACTGGGGAGCTAGTTAACTTTTGGAGTCAATCTGGAACTAGATCCAGTCAGAAAAACATAAAAATACAATGACTGTTCAGTCTTGCTGGAGGTATGCAGTCTTGGACTACTCTTGTTAAAGTTACTGGAAAATTTATTTGGGAAGGTACCCTGTGAAGTATTTAACCGCAATGCATTGCAGCTTGCAGCAGTTTTTAGCGATCTTTGTTTTGTTTGCTTTTGTGAAGAGGGTGGTTAATCTTTTGGTTAATCTTTGGTTAAGGTTAAGTAGAATGGACACTTAAACAAAAGCAGATGTAGTAAGTAAAATAAAGGCTGTAGCCTTTATTTTCAACAAAATCAGAGTTGTTTGTATCAAAGGGGGGGGTGGATTAGGGAATCCAGAGAAAGGGCAGCAAAGGCTGGCACACTGAGCAGGATGTCTATCCAAAAGTAGGAAAAGGCTGGTGAGTACAAGTTTGAAAATCAAAGGCAACTAGTTTTACTATAGCTTTTCTTTAAGGGGCTACCACATAGAGCAAAGGAACAATTTAGCAATGAGTGGACGACTGAGCCAGAGATTTAAACTGCAGGTAAGTGGATGACAAGAGAGAGGTACACCAGCTGGAGAAGAGTATGAGTCATCAGAGCTGCCATGCCCACCTGAAACCCACCTGAAATCATGCACAGAGAGAGAAAAAAAGATAGAAGTTGGGTCGGCAACAGAGGACAGGTGGGACCATGATATCTTTACTTAACCCTGCTTTATTTTTCAATCTTATAGCCCATATGGAGGGATTCTATATCCAACCAACTCTGGAAGCTAATTCATGTTGTGCCTGCATCACTCCTTTACCGAAATAATTTTCTCTGATAATTTACCCAAAAATTTGGATTTAAATTGTTTTATTTTTTACTTCTTAGAAAACTATATGGAACTATTTTGTTTCCATATTGAAGAGACTTGACTCTTAGAAATATTAGCCACTTGGAACTGAAAAAACAGCATGGGTATATTTTTAATCAAAGCATTATATAACCTATTCGTGCATGCACTCTCACAATTACAACCATGACAACCAGGACGAAAAGGACACGTTAATGAAGACAAGACTGAAGAGTATTGCAGGCCATTAAGAATAGACTGAGATTGCACTGAGAAATCGAAGGCATGCCCCAATGAATCTCCACAGGGCACTTAACAGAGCACAGAGTGATTCCTGCTGCTTGTCAGCTGAGGAGCTACAAAGCAAAGATCAATACAATGGAGTAAAACAATCGTCAGGCAGCAGCGAGCCGGTGGTTTCCTATAGGTTTGTGCAAAGAGTCACACCCAGGTCAACTGCATTTCATTATCAGAGGTCATGGTGGCTTGATTGTAAGACAGTTGGTATTTGAAATTGTACATGATGAAAATTAATACGCATTTTTGCAGAACTGTCTTAAATTCATGGCATAGATTAAACAAGGTACTGAAAACATTCCTCAGAGATTTTGGTCCATTTGAGATGATAACGTCAGTTATTTATTTTTGTGCTTTTTAGCCTTTATTTGATAGGAGAGAAGGTGGATGAGTTTAAATACGTGGGGTCAACCATCAAAAGCAATGGACAGAGCACAAGAGAGGTGAAGAAGCGAGTGCAGGCAGAATGGACTGGGTGGAGACGAGTGTCAGGGGTGCTTTGTGACAGAAGGATAGCAGCAAGAGTGAAAGGAAAGGCTTACAAGACAATAGTGAGACCTGCTATGATGTGTGGTTTGGAGAAAGTGCACTGATGAAAAGACAGGTGGCAGAGTTGGAGGTGACACAATTGAAGATGTTAAGATTTTCTCTGGGAGTGACCAGGATGGACAGGATTAGAAATGAGTACATCAGAGGGACAGGTAAGGTTGAGAAGTTTGGAGACAAAGTCAGGGAGGCAAGGCTGAGATGGTTTGGACATGTGCAAAGGAGGGATAGTGGCTATATTGGACAAAGGATGTTGAGGCTGGAGCTGCCAGGCTGAAGGAAAATGGGAAGACCACAGAGAAGGTTCGTGGATGTAGTGAAGGGGGACATGCAGAGGGTTGGTGTGAGGGAAAAGGATGCAATAGGGTGAGACAGGCAGATGATCTGCTGTGGCCTTTATCTGATAGAAGAGTGTGGGCAATGTAGACAGGAAAGTGGGGGAGGGGGAAAGACTCACAGGGAATGGTCTGGGGCAGGTTCCAACCCAGGCCCCCACAGCAAGGATTTTAGCCTTTTGTATATGGGGTCACTAGCTCAACCAGGTGAGGTATAGTGGCACCCCACCACACAGTTACTGTAGGTATGGCAACTGGAGTGGTCATCTGCCGCTGAAGCCCTTCTGCTTCAAGGTTTGACATGTTGTGTGCTCAGAGCTGCTCTACTGTATACCTTGGTTGTAACAAGTGGTTATTTCAGTTACTGTTGTCTTCCTATCAGCAAAAGCAGTCTGGTCATTCTCCTCTGATCTCTGGTATCAATAAGACATTTTCACCTGGAGAACCGCTGCTCACTGGATATTTTATCTTTTTCAGACCATTCTCTGTAAACCCTAGAGATGCTCATTTATTAAAAGCTCAGTAGATCAACTGTTTCCTAAATACTTACACCAGCCTGCGTGGAACCAACAGTTATTTAAATCCCCTTTGTTCTCTATTCTGATGCTCAGTTTGAACTTCAGTGGGTCATTTTGCCCATGTTCGCATGCCTAAATGCAGTTCCTGTGTCAATATTTACATTAACAAGCAGGTGAACAGTTGAACCTAATGAAGCGTATTTATGAGGTGCACTTTCCACCTTATTTGTGGCCTCATTATACCTCACAGTTTGCATTGAGCTAGTTTCCCCTAAAGGTTTGAAGTGAAATGATAATATAATCACCTCTGCCTTCTATCACTAAGGGATGAGAGAATATCTTTAGATAAAGTAAATGAGCATATTTATTGCACTGCTTTATTAACTGTACTTCTGTGCTTTCCCTTCCTACTTCCTAAGCATTTTCTTACTAACATTCTTTGCCCTTCACAAAATGAACCCTGCAAGTTGAGAAATTACTCACATTTAAATGTGAGCCTAAGTTGATCTTTATAACCATATGTAACAATTTGGGACAGACTATAGTGCCATAGCCCCATACATCACGACACTGATGCAAAAATCACTTTTTATATTTATAACAGCTTTGACAAAGCAACAGCTTCTGAAATAAGAAGCTTTCTGTTTGAAGGTATGATCACTAAAATTATTGTGTAGAAAAATGTTTTCTAAGCTTTCAAACTATCCCAAATTTATTTTATCACAAGTAACTATTTGATTACCTATGATGTAATAAAACAAATGCATTTAAATAAGGCTAATTACTGTAATGCTTAGTGTAAAGGGTTAACCAGCTCTAACTCTGCTTGCAAATTAAAAATGTTAATAAAAAATATCAGCAACAAAAAGTTTACGGTGTGCTTTTACAGCATCAGCTGTACACAATATGATTTTGTGAAAGAAAATTATTTACTTTGGTAATAGTTTGATTGCCTTTTACTACAGTGGTGTATTTTTGCTTTTACCCAAGTAAGATTTCTCCTGGCACTTCATTTAAAACCAC
>VUQH01044281.1:1912-16293 GCA_015106775.1 Etroplus canarensis | reverse complement strand
TCTGCCCACCTTTACTTCTGAGAGACTCTGCTGCTCTAAGACATCCCTTTTAGGGCTAATCATGTTACAGACCTGATATCAATTAACTTAATTAGTTGCTAGATGTTCTCCCAGCTGAATCTTTTTGAACTTTCTTGCATTTTCAGCCATTTTTTGCCCCTGTGACAACTTTTTTGGGACCTGTAGCAGGCATCAAATTTGAAATGAGCTCATTTAGTGGATGAAGGTGTACAGTTTCCCAGTCTGAACATTTGTTATCTGTTGTCTATGTTCTGTTGTGAATAAATTATTGGCTCATGTGATTTGAAAGTCTTTTAGTTTTCATTTTGTTCAAATTTAAAGAACGTCCCAACTTTTCTGTACATTGTTATTTACTATCATATTAGTTTAAAAAACTAATTAATACAGATAATGAAATATGAAAACAAGCCATAAGGACACGTGTTGTTCTCTGCCAAAATAAGAGTTGAACATGAGATAGTGTATATGAACCCCAAACAAAACTGAGAAAAACATCTGTGAAACCCTGTAAATGCGCTTTTTTAAAGTGGACCTATCATCCTTTTCCTTTTTTTCTGTCACATACAGTCACCGACCACTTCACAAGTTACTCCTTGCTAGTACTATTGCTAGTAGTTGGACTCCCTTTTGCCTTCAAACTACTTTAAATCTTTGTGGCATAGATTCAACAAGGTTCTGGAAATATTCCTCAAAGATGTTGGTCCATATTGACATGATAGCATCACATAGTTGCTGCAGATTTGTTGGCTGCACATCCATCATAAGAATCTAGTGTTCCACCGCATCCCAAAGATGCTCTATTTGATTGAGATCTGGTTACTCTGAAGGCCGTTTAATTACAATGAACCCATTTTCATGTTCGAGAAACCAGTTTGAGAGGATTTGAGCTTTGTGACATGGCTTGTTAACCTGTTGGAAGCTATCAGAAGGTCATAAAGGGATGGACATGGTCAGCAACAATGCTCAGGTGGACTGTGGCATTTAAATGATGCTCAGCTGGTACAAAAAAGCACTAAGATTGCCAGGAAAATATCCCCTACACAATATACCACCACCACCAACCATCAACAAGACATTTTCATCCAGTGAACTATCACTCACTGGATATTTTGTCTTCCTCAGATGTAAACCTTAGCGATGGCTGTGCAGGTAAATCTCAGTAGATCAGCAGTTTGTGAAATACTTAGCCCAGCCCATCTGGCAGCAACAACCATGCCATAGTCAGAGTCATTTAAATCATATTTCTTCCCCAATCTGATGCTCAGTTTGAACTTCAGCAGCTTGTCTTGGCCTAGTCTGCATGCCTAAATACATGATGCCATGTGACTGATTAGATTTTTTGTTAATGGGAAGCTGAACAGCTATACCTAATAAAGTGGCCGGTGAGTGAATGTAATCCCTTTCAACCAAAAGCTCAGGCTTCAGACTGCTATAATGACTTGATTTCAGACATTTTTCCTCTCTTGGCTGCGTGATGTCAGTGAGAAGAGATATGCATATGGTCATCTGAGGCACACAGGACTGGCTGTGAGGACAGAAGCCCCAACCAGCTGCTGTTCAAACCTTCTGTTTGTAACAGACAGCTTGTCAGAAAAAACTTGACTCGAGGAAGGGGAAGGGGCTAAAATGACTTGTTTCAGATAGAGACTTGACTGAGGGCCTGCATCGGGCCTAATATAAGATCTGTGAATCATGCGAAGCTACTCTAGAAGAGTCCAAGAATAAAAATATGTAGTGACATGGAATTGAGCATAATAGGTGTCTTAATTACTGGGCACACAGTAAAATGACTGATTAGAGGAGGAATTTGTATGCTACTTTTTCCCTAATGACACTTTAATGGACTTTTGTCAGCTCTGACCAACACCTAGCATGACACTTTTCCAGTGAGTAACAGCAGCTAGCAGCGATGATAAAGCTGATTATAACTTACCTGCAATCCAGCTGTTTTCTGTATCTTCCAAACAACACAAAAAGTTGTTATAATATTCAGTATTTTAATGTAGCCTTTCACCTCTTCCAGCCTTGGAGATGCAGACACAGATTTGACCGTCGCTGATGATGATGTGGATGCCACGGCAACAGAGACCTACTGCGGGGAGTGGAAGAATGACAAGAGGACAGGATTTGGTGTGAGTCGGCGGTCCGATGGGCTTCAGTACGAAGGGGAGTGGCTCAGCAACAAGCGGCATGGCTATGGCTGCACTACATTTCCTGATGGCACAAAAGAAGAAGGGAAGTACAAGCAAAACATTCTGGTGAGCGGCAAGAGGAAGAACCTGATCCCCCTCCGAGCCAGTAAAATCAGGGAGAAGGTGGACCGGGCCGTGGAGGGAGCACAGAAGGCAGCAGATATTGCTCGGCAGAAGGCTGAGATCGCTCTGTCCAGGTAGGGAATTAGTGATGGGGCATCTCTCTATCCAGCTTCAATTTTTCATTAAAGAAGCAATGTATGTGGTCCTGCATAATCTAATCTAAAAATCAAATGAGACTTTAAATTCCATGAAAATGTATCTACCCAAACAGCTCCATAATGAGATCCTCTATGAACACAGTTTGGTTTGAATGTGGCACAGCTCAGCGGGAAAAAAAGGGGATTTAATTTAATTTTTTATATTATGCACTAGTCAGGATTTAATGATACTTGAATTAAATGCTGATAACAGGTTGGGGTTGTTTTAAGGCCACTGTCAATCAAATCACTCCCACACAGCCCTGATCAGGCAATTTCTTTGAGTGTCAAACGCTGATTAAATAGTCACAAAAGATTTTTTCCACCATACTTTGTGTTTTCTTTCAGTGTTTAATTTTACAGAACAAGCTTCCTGTCAAGAAATGCAGTAGTTACAACTTGTAATTTGTTTCTTGTGAAACCACAGCAAGTTGTCTTTGCATTTCTCTTTGTTTGTGACAGGAAACAGCTTGTAAATTGATGAGCATTTTTTTGTCTTTAGACAGAGCTGAGCTTCCAGTCTATGATACTTAGCTAATCAAAATGACTGTTGACATTCTTCAGAGTTACAATTTTGCATCAACTCGTAGCAAGAAGGCCAATTACATATTTCCCATAATACTGAAGCACTGCTTTAAAAATGTTATTGTGATTTCCCAGCTCTTGAAGGCAAAGAAGACGAGTTAGACACCATGAAACATTTTTATTACTAGAGGATGATACTAAAGACTCATACATATTGATATTGCATTTGTTGCTGCTCTTCAATTGAATTATATATCATGTGTACAAAAGTACTGGGCCACCGACACATTACAGAAGGAACTGTCATGATATCGGATTCAAACTCCATAGGCGTTAAAATGGAACTGGTCCTCTTTTGCAGCTATAAAAGCTTCCATTCTTCTGAGAAGGCTTTCTGCAAGATTTTGGTGTGTCTGTTGGAATTTTTGCATTCATTCAGAAGAGCATTTGTGAGTTCAGATGCTGATATTGTCTCAAAGGTGTTGAGGTCATGGCTCTGTGTAGGCCAGTCAAGTTATTCCACACCAAACTCTTTCGACCATGCCTTTATGACCTTACTTTGTGCACTGGGGCACAATCGTGCTGCAACAGAAAAGAGGCTTCCCCAAACTGTTCCTGCAAATCTGGAAACATTGAATTGTCCAAATTGTCTTGCTATTCTGAAGCATTAAAATGACCCTTTACTGGACCAAAGAGGCTCAGGCCAATCCCAGAAAAACAACCCCATAGCGTTATCCCTTCTCCACCAAACTTTACAGTTGACACAATGCAGAGAGGCAGGTTACATTCTCTTGCCATATGCCAAATCCAGACTTGTTCATCATGTGCCAGATAGAGAAGTGTGATTTGTCACTCCAACATGTTTCTGCTGCTCCAGAGTCCAGTGGCAGTGTGCTTTACATCATTCTGTGATGCTTGTCTTTGTGCTTGGTGATGTGAGGCTTGCATGCAGCTGCTCAGCCATGGAAAACCTGTGCCGAGAAGCTCCCGGTACACAGTTTTTGTGCTGTCACACCTCTTAATCCCTGAAATCAAATGTTTCATTCAATCTCATTGTCTAGCCATGCATTCTGCCTTTACACAATTTGAGAAAGAATGGGTCATTCTGAAGAGCTCACTGCTACTGTAACATGATGTCACCATTTGAACATGCTAGTCTGTGAGATTTTTTTTTCCCTCTTTAACTAATTTTAAATTGTATCACTGCAAAATAGAAGCGTTTAGGAACCACAGCAGCTCAGCCATGAAGTGACACACCATGTAAAGTTACAGAGCGGGGTTGCTGAGTGCTGAGTGGCAGAGTGTATAAAAGTCACCAGCACTCTGCTGACTCAAATCGCCTCTGGCATTAACATCACCTTAATACTTTAATCCATCTAGTGTATATCAGCACAGCCACCATATTGCAGGAGGATGCTGGCCTTCGTAATGCACGTTTGTCTGTGGAGGCAGAAGGTCTGTACACAATTAAAACTCATCATAAGTAGCTGAATTTATCACTAGATATTTAAGATATTTGTTTTGCTTCAAAGTACATTTATGATATAGGATATGGCATTTTTTCAGTCATAAATGCTTATTTTACGTTGATAGTAACCATAATAGCTCTATAATATAATGTTTAAAATGATGATCACAGTACTACAGCTGCTTTTTTTAATTTGAAATAAAAGTAAAGACTTTTGTTTCAGTCTTTTCTTTAAACCACTGCTGTTGATAGATGTCTTAATTTCTATTAAATCAGGGTAAAAGTTTATCTTCATAACAGTAAAATACTGTAAAACAGCTTCTCACCTGCATAATGTATTGCCTGTAGCTTGGATTTGACATACCTTTAGTATTTGCCAAGTTACAGGGACACAGCTCACAAGCCCAGATATCTACGTGTTTATATATATGGGCTCCTGTTACGTTTCCAACAACGTCTTAAACCATCTTAAAACACATTTTTTATCTCTCACCTGTCTAGCCCCAGTGATGGATCCATATATCTCAATCTCAAATAACATGTGCTTAGCTTACTAATGTTTGTTGATGGTTTCATTTCACATTATAATTGAGATCAATGACAGATTAAGAATAAGATTAAGGTTAAGATGAAATTAGTGTTACAGTACAAGCGAAACAGCAAGCCAAGTGAGACTGTCTGGAGCTGTTAGGGCTCTGATGAAGCTGCTCTGCTGAATGAAAATGAAGGCTGACTCTCAATATAACTCAGTGTATTCAGCTAAAACAATGAGCACAGTTTGGGGGTTGATATTAATGGGAGTGCCCTGAGCTTCTTTACAGTAGTTTAAAATTTTTGGACAAGAATATAAAGTACAAATTCTTGTTTTTTTACACCTCAGGACTCAAAGAAGAAAATAATTAGCTGTCCTAGGACCTGAAACCACAGAAACACTTATCAAGTGAGGACCAATCAGAAGTAGGCCCATGACCCATTTTATGTCCAGACTTTATTGTTTCAAGGACCCAAGTGGTGACCATTGTAGCTCTGGCAGTGACAGAATGGCTATTTTTTATGGCTATTAAATATTTGCGATAAAGATTAAGGTGGGAGGGGCAGGCTTTTAATTTTTTAATTAATTATAGAGTCCCTAATGAGACAACTCAAACACAAAATATCTCTATATAGAAATCTTGCCATATGTTTTTGGTAATCCTAGTATTTCCGATGCCTGTAGCATCCAAGGTATCTGCTCTTAAAAAAACAAGTCTTGTCACATTTTCAGAGTCTTAGCATTGTCTTGGTACCAAATTATTGGACCTTGAGCCATCCCCGGTGAAGAGAGACAGGGGAATGACATGGTTTCTGCATCTGCATGTTTGCGCACATAGGTCCAAGTACCATAAATATTATCAGCTGGCCATGTCTTGGAATACTATTCTGCTGAATGGCCATGGAAACCCATGCCATGAAGCTCCTGCTGGCACAGTTTCTGTGCTGATGTTAATGCCAGAGGAGGTTTGGAACTTAGCAGTTTTTGAGTCAGCAGTGTTGGCAACTTTTACACACTATGTGCCTCGGGACTTGGCAACCCCACTATAACTTTACATGGCCTGCCACTTCATGGCTGAGTTGCTGTGGTTAAAAAACACTTCCACTTTGCAATATTAACACTTACAGTTGATGGTGGACTATCTCAAAAAGAAGAAATTTCACCAACTGACTTGTTGCAGTGATGGCATCCTGTTGCAGTACTATCCTTGAATTCAGTCAGCTCTTTAGAATGCCACATCCTTTCACAAAGGTTTGTAAAGCAGACTGCATGGCTAGGCATTTGATCTCATATACCTGTAGCAATGAGACTAAAAAAACTGAATTTAATAATTAGGAGGTGTGGCCTAATACTTTTGTTCATATCGTGTATGTGTTTACATGCACACGGGTGTAGATCACCAGTTTTCCACAAGATGTCAAGATGGTTTCTTAGATGGTTGAGCCTGTTAAGATGGAAATATTGAAAACACTGGAGGGTGACAAAGAAATAACAGGAGATGGGATGAAGAAAAAAAGAGATAATAAAGTGAAAGGAAAAATGCATCTACATTATGCCAACAACACTGGCAGGGATCCTGAAGGAGCGGAGGGGCTGAATTAGTCTATTTCTTTCTCTTGCACACACACAAACGTGCTCTTATATGCTTATAAGAAGCAGCTGAACATGTCTATGTTTGTAGAGTGTGCATGCACAATTAGCTGAATAAGTAAAGAGCCAATCCTATTAGTCCTGATGACGGTCTTCTGCTGAGGGCAGTATGACCACAGTGAGCTGCTCACCTCCTAATTCATCTCACATTGTTGAGAAGTCACGCACACAGAAGAAAGAAAGACAGATTAAAGGTAGCAAGCACATCAGCCACTTAGTTGCTTATTATATTATATCAGCAGTGATTTATCTAGTACTTGACCTGTAGTTTTAGTTGAAAAACTGCAAGTTGTGTTTTAGTACGGGTCTAAACATGATACTTAAGCTAGGCTCACAAGACTTCCTTGATTTTAGTCTTTCTGTTCAAACTACTTTCTTAATTTCTGAAAACTGTGATAAAACGCTCGTCTTAACAAAGACTGTAATTTTTAAAACAACGAAGCACTTTAGTGTTGTTGCTGGTGAGTAATTTCTGCTGTTTTGGTGAGGGCTAACTGCTTCAAGTTTCCTGTCTATACTAAACTAGGCTTCACATTTTGGGCCAGTCTCTGGACACAGTGAGTTGGAACTGATATTTGGCTCCTTCTTTAAAAAGTTTGCTTTTGTAGATTCAAAAATCCTTTCATTTGACCTAATAATCATATGAATAATTTATGATCAATAAATAACACTGTACTTCATTTTTTGGCTGCTCCCTTTAGAGGTCACCACTGCAGCTCATCTGCATCTGTCTCACCCTATCCCTTGCATCCTCTTCTGGTACTCCACCCCTCTGCATGTCCTCCTTCACTACATCCATGAACCTTCTCTGTGGTCTTCCTCTTTTCCTCCTCCCTAGCAGCTCCATCTTCAATATCCTTTGACCAGTATATCTACTATCCATTCTCTGCACATGTCCAAACCATCTCAGCCTTGCCTCTCTTTTTTTTCTCTTTATCTCCATACCAGAGCAATAAAGCACAATGCATTAATCTACTATACATAGTTTATCTTTAGCAGCTTATTTAAAATGTCAAGTTCAAGAAATCATTCGTTGAATAGAAGCTATGTGCTTTTCATATAAAAAGGTATTTTTCTTTGTTCAATTTCATTCATATTTACCTTAGCATTACATAAATCAAAAAGAACACTGGAATGGTAAAAAAGAAGTAATATTAATAATTTTAAATAAGCATCTAAAATACAAAATTACGTCACTGGTGTAATGCTACATAAAATAACATTTATTTTGAAAAACACAGTACCTGTAGTGTCATTCTTGGATTTAGAAGTAAGTGGAGGAACTGCAGCAGGTAAAACCATATTTTAAATTGAATTTCTTACTTAGTTTGAGTAAAATGTCAAAGTTATTTTAGAAAAACTTTTGAGTCCATTATTGGTGTTACTAATTTCCTAGGCACTGGTGGTTTATATCTGTTTTCTCAAGCACACCTTATAATTCTGTGATTTGCATCATTTTCAGTTTTTCTCCTTCTGAACTCTTTTTCTTAAAACTTGCAATTTGGATGCTTCAACCAGTCCTGTGTTTCCCCTAAAAAGCATGAATAAGAATCGTTTAAGTTAGCAAGACAAGACATATTTCTATAATGTACAGTTACTTTTGCAGAGGAAGTTTTGGGTCAAAAACTGATTTTTTTTTTGTAGTGTGCACCACCACAGTGGATTTTAGATCACACAGTCAAACTGTGATAAAAATGCAGACTTTCAGCTTTAATTCACTGTGTTTGACAAAGGAATTGCATTAAGTGTTTTGGAATTACAGCCATTGGTAGACATAGTCCCTCATTTTCAGAGGCTCAAAAACAATGGGATAAGCTAACATTATTTTGATGTAAGAATTATTTTCAATGCATTGATGAAAATCCAGTCAATGACTGCCTGAAGTCTAGAACCCATGGACATCACCAAATGCTATGTTTCCACCCTGATATGCTTCGCAAAGCCTTTACTGTAGCTGCCTTCAGTTGCTGCTCGTTTGTGGGTCTCTCTGTCTTCAGTTTGGTCTTCAGACACTGAAAAGTTGCTTTGTTAAGTTGAGATCAGGTGAAAATTGGAGACTATGTATAAAAATTGCTGTAATTCCTAAACGGTCAATGCAATTCTTGTGTCAAACACAGTGAATTAAAGCTGAAAGTTTGCACCTCGATCACACTTTGACTGTTTGATTTAAAATTTACTGTGGTGGTGTGCAGAGGCAACATTACAAAGAAATGTGTGTTTGCTCCATAACCTATGGACCTAACTGTATGCGTCTGCCAGAGACTGTGGATAAACACAATACTCTTCTTCTAACTTGTGAACAATATGATTTTATCTAAGCTTTAGTATTTATTTGCCTAAGTTTATACATATTTATCAAATCTGCAGCCTGACATCTGTTACCTTGGAGACTTTTTAATCTCTATCATAAGACCTATGGTTGGGAGCAATGCTTTACAGATGGATTCAACAGGGTTAAGACGTTGAAAATGGGATAAAGTCTCCAATAGGTGTTAATGGTTTAAAACGTAAGCTAATATATGCTGAGGAGGATTGTGCTGGGATATTTAGAGGGCAAGAGCTCATACACGGGAGGGGGCCTTGAATTATTTTGGGGAGGGACAGAGTGTCCTTGTTTAAAGTAGGGTGCCACTTTATGCATGCTTAAAGCAGATAAACCCAGATTTTGATGCAAATAGTGCTTGAATGAACTTATTTCATGACAGCAGTCAGAGCAGCAGAGAAAACAAGAGTCTGTATCATTAGGAGTAGCTCTGTGAGGCATTGTGGGTCTTTGAATGAAACATTTGCACATGTTAACATTTGCTATGATGAATTCAACGCAAACTACTGGGTGATGGGCATATATTTAAGTTATGTTTGGGTCATCCTGAGGGGGACATGAATGTCTGTAAAGAGTTTCTTGGTAGGTCAGCCAGTTTTTGTGTAGGGATTTTATAGTAAAACTGACAACCCATGAAGACAAAGTTGTTATTCATCCTCTGGTAATACAAATATCTCTACAAAATATTAGCTCAAGCTAATTAGAGGTAAACTTGTGGTATAGTTTGTGATTTTACTTTCACTTCAAAAGCATTCTTTGCCTCTCTCTCAGTGGGCAGTTTGAGGCAAAGTTTGCAAGCACCAATACACTTAAATTCATTCCAAAACCAGGTAGAAACCAATCCGAAAACATAGATATAACAGTGTTAAAAAGAGCTGAAATTAATGGTAGTGGACAATCTATAGTTTATCATGGTTGTGTTTAGGAGACAAACGCGTAGTCTGTGTTTGTTTTCCTTCTGTGCTGCAGCCCTCTTTGTAGATGTATCTCACTTTAACTTGTTCTAATCTGTGTTGCGTTTTGTTACGGCCGGGAGCGGTTATTGGACCCAAGAGCAGACTCAACACGGAGATGGACTTTGAGTGAGAAAAACAGATCTTTATTCACAAAGAGGCAGTAACAATGAACCTGGGTCTGAAAACATGAACTACGCAAACCTATGGGAACAGGTGCACAGCGGACTAGACAGTACCGGCTTGACTTGTGAAACGTGGAACGTGGGGTGAACGCGGATGGAAGCGGGGAGCTTGAGTTTGACTGTCATGGGACTTAACACCTTGTCTATTTTGAAAGGGCCGATGTAGCGAGGCGACAGTTTGCGAGAAGAAGTCCGGAGGGGAATGTCCTTGGCGGCCAACCAGACCTCCTGTCCGGGGGAATATGTCGGGGCCGGCGTGCGTCGTTGGTTAGAGTGGTGGCATTGCTGATCAACTGAGTGGAGCAGGGCCGCGTGCGTGTCCAAGCCCGGCGACAGCGCTTGAGATGATGTTGCATGGACGGGACGGCTAGCTCGACCTCCTGCTTGGGGAATAGTGGGGGCTGATAGCCGAGGGACGCCTCGAAAGGTGAGAGACCAGTGGCGGATGAAGTTAGAGTGTTGTGAGCGTATTCGACCCAGGGGAGAAAGGTCGACCAGGTAGCTGGATTATGGGTGGTGACACAGCGGAGAGTGGCCTCCAGTTCCTGGTTAAGTTGCTCGGTTTGACCGTTAGTTTGAGGGTGGTAGCCTGAACTGAGACATGGCTTGGCCCCAAGGGCGTTGCAGAAAGCTTTCCAAACTTGAGAAATAAACTGTGGCCCCCTGTCTGACACTATCTCTGCAGGAATACCATGAAGCCTGAAGACATGTTCTATTAAAAGTTTAGCAGTTTCAAAGGCAGAAGGGAGTTTTTCTAGAGCTATGAAGTGTGCGGCCTTGGAAAACCTATCAATGACAGTAAGTATGGTGGTCTTTCCGGAGGAGACGGGGAGACCTGTGACAAAGTCTAAGGCTATGTGGGACCAAGGTCGGTGAGGTGTGGATAGTGGTTGTAACAGTCCCGCGGAACGCTGTGTTCGGGTCTTGTTACTGGCGCATACTGTGCAGGCGGCCACATACTCACGGACATCGCAATCCAGGGTTTCCCACCAAAAATGTCTTTTGACTAAGGTTATGGTCCTACCTCTGCCTGTGTGACACGCGAATTTAGCCGTGTGAATCCAGTCTAACACCTTGGAGTGGGCAGCCGGAGGCACTTAACGTTGATTCGCGGGACCCATGCCCAGGTCGGGCTCAGTTTGTAGGGCGTGGCGAATAGTCTCCTCCACATCCCAGGACACTGCTCAAACCCTGCAGGTGGCCGGAAGGATGGGAGACTCTACCACAGGGTCCGAATCGGAAGCAAACTGGCAGGATAGGACATCCGGTTTGATGTTCTGGCAGCCTGGGCGGTAGGAGATGGAAAAGTTAAATCAGGCGAAGAACAGCGACCACTGGGCTTGGCGTGCATTAAGTCTCTTGCTCTGCGCCCTCCAGCAGGTGCCTCCATTCCTCCAGAGCCAATTTGACCGAAAGCAACTCCCTGTCCCCTACATCATAATTTCGCTCAGCGGGCGAGAGGAGGCGGGAGAAGAAGGCGCAGGGCTGTAACTTGGAGGTCGGACCTGAACGCTGCAACAAACCTGCCCCCTCCCTGACGTCAGACGCGTCCACCTCCACAATATACATCTTACTGGGATCTGGGTGAATAAGAACAGGTGCTGAAGTAACAGCATGTGGCCGGGGCTGCGGTGAATGAGCAGACCGGTGACAGTGAGTGGAGCGGAGAATGGCTGGAGAGACCGGAGGTTTTCTGAAAGCCACAAGGAACACAAGGTGAGCACACAAAGGCAATGGAACACATGAACGAACTTGAGGCCATACACTGACGCTGGTTAGCAGACGATCTGGCAAAGAGTCATTGAGAGCACTGGTCTTAAAAAGCCGGCAGCCCAGATTGCCAACAGGTGCGTACAGGGAGAAGAATGAGGAGGCTCTGCCCCAGGACGGAGACCCCCGCACAGAGGAAAAACACAGCCACTCACCCAGACCATGACACCTTTATTCTATACACTTTATAAAATTTGCACTCTCTTTCCCAAGAGGCTCCGTGCAGAGACCACGGTCTGTTCAATGGAACCCATGAGCACCTGTGTCTGCTAAGGTTCTGTTTCATGGGAATTCTTGAATCAGACTTGGATGATTGTGTCCAGCTCTGGAACAGCCTAGAATCCAGCCCAGCAGACATAACTTATGCCCTGGAGGAATTCCAGACGAGCTCTATTCACTACCTCACAGGTATGCTATAGCATTTTTTTGGCCAATACAGACTTATATTCATATGAGTAACCTCAGATAACTGTTGTTTATGGCTCATTATTTTTTTCATTCCAAAGCCATGCTGTAGTAATAACTATTGTGTTGTAGGTTTGGATCAAGGGACTGTGATTTTCCTGTAGAGGAGGCATCCCTCACTATTTTTCAAGAGGGACCTCTAAATGAGGATCTGTGTTGTAACCCAGACAGTCATGAATATCTTGAGCAGGCAATGCAACAAGGACTGCAACAGCCACACAGCTGGCAGGCAGCAACAGAATTGTACATTATTCTAAAGAATGTAGCTGGATCGTAAGCAGGACACTTTCTTAACCGGGTTTGGCTACGTTCACACTTCAGTTAGAAGTGACCTGAATCTGATTTTTTTGCTCACATGTGAATTGTGACCGCTGAGGGCAGCCCTACATATGCCTCTATCTGTGTGTTTTTAATGAAAAAAAATTCAAATGTAAGAAAAAACAAATTAAAAACAAAATGATTTTTAAAAAAGCAATTATCATTGTGACATTACACCACTATTTTCGGGGTGGTTACAAAAGGACTTAAATATTACTCCTTTCGTCATCAGAGGCACTGAAATTTCAACAGACTGAATGTTCTCAACCTTAACGTTGGTTCTACCTGGTGAGTTTTGTATACTGAAATCCATATTCTTTTTGAAGAGGACATATGCTGGTAAAAGTGGAAGTTTGATGGCACTGGAGCAGGTGTCTGCCATTGGATACATGGACTCTTCTAGAAATGACAGGCTAGGATGCGGAGTCATTCCTGCTGGTGGAAGTGACCTTAGGCTTGTGGCAAACATTAGCAACTCCTCCAGTGAAACTGGCCCTTCTTCTAGAAAACAGAAAGTTATTGTTCAATAATTTATGTATTAATACCCTGCAACAAAAGCTGTTCTCAATATCAAAACAATTTAGTTCACAGATCTTCACAGTCCATGATGTAGTCTGACCAGAAGCTGAGGACCAGGATCTCTGTCCTTCTCTTATTGCTTCCCACTAGACTAAGCAAAGATGAAGAGCTGTTCAGTGTCCATGGCAGTCAGCTTCTTGTCTTTGCAACACAGCACTGGTGCAAGGACAGCTGGGTGTTGGCAGAGGGCCTCCAAAAACATGAGACTGGCCAGTCCATCTTTAAATCTAATAGATTTCACAGGTCAGTGGAATGTTTATGGCATAACAACTCAAAATTAATTTGTTAGAAAATTAAAATGAACTGGCAACGGGTCCTGACAATCGTTTGTGCCTACGCACCAGGCGATGTGTGAGAGTACCCACCCTTTTTGGAGTCTTTGACTGGTGTGCTAGAAAGCACTCCTCTCGGAGATTCCATTGTCCTACTGGGGGACTTCAACGCACACGTGGGCAGTGACAGTGAGACATGGAGGGGTGTGATTGGGAAGAATGGCCTGCCCGATCTGAACCTGAGCGGTGTACAGTTATTGGACTTCTGTGCTAATTACAGTTTGTCCATAACAAACACCATGTACAAGCATAAGGGCGTCCATATGTGCTGAACTGTACCGGCAGGCCCCAAGACGCCCTAAGTCGCAGGTCTATGATTGATTTTGTTATCGTGTCATCAGACCTGCGGCCACATGTTTTGGACACTCGGACAAAGAGAGGCACAGAGCTGTCAAGTGACCACTACCTGGTGGCGAGTTGGATCTGATGGCAGGGGAGGATGCCATTCCGACCTGGCAGGCCCAAGCGTATAGTGAGGGTGTGCTGGGAACGTCTGGCAGAGGACTCCGTCAAAGAGGTCTTTAACTCCCACCTCCAGAGAAACTTCAACCACATTCCGAGGGAGACTGGAGACATGGAGTCTGAATGGGCCATGTTCTCCACCTCCATTGCTGAAGCGGCTGCTCAGAGCTGTGGCCGTAAGGTTGTCAGTGTTTCTCGCGGTGGTAACCTCCGAACCAAGTGGTGGACACCAGAGGTGAGGGGGGTCATCAAGCTGAAGAAGAAGAGTCCTACCGAGCTTGGATAGCTTGTGGGACCCCTGGAGCAGCTGAACTGTACCGGCAGACCAAGCGGCGTGCAGCTCGGG
>VUQH01044280.1:0-10964 GCA_015106775.1 Etroplus canarensis | reverse complement strand
AGGTGGCATTTGTCATTCAGGTGAGTTCATCATAATTGGCTGTGAGAAATACTCTGTAAAACCAAACCGTTAAATTGTGGGAGACAGGTGCCAGGATTTTTTGTTAGCATGATAATACCTAAGAAGATATTTACTGTCATCGAACTATGGAAACATTATTTTTCTTGTATTGTGCGGATTTTCTTATGCATTATAATTATTTTTCTTCTGTTTGGGCAGGTAATGCTTCCTAGTCTAAATACAGAATTTAAAAAAACTGACAGTTAAAATGAAACAATAATAGTGGGTGATTTTTAAAATGGAAAAAAAGGAAAACAATTTGAAGATTTTGCCTACAACCAACGTGTATAAACTGGGAAAACCATATCACAGAACAGAATTACATTTTGTGAGTTATTTTTTGAACTATCTATTAGCTGTCTATTAAGTACATTTCAGCTGCGAACTGTGCGATAACTCATATGATCTGGTCCTCAGAAGGGGGTTTTCTAGTTCAGGGAATAGTAAAGTATTTGTGAATCCACTTAAACCATCTTGTATTGTCATTTAGAGTTATTTACTTTATATTAGTGAGACTGAGGGTGTGTGTTAAAGTGCAGTTTTCTTCTTTCTCAACCCAGCATGATTAACTCAACTAGAACACAGTCTTGGATGGTCAGCTGATAAAATAAAAACATTTCCACCTCTCACTTATTGTCCTTGAATAGAGGCCTTACGAGAAAGCAAAGCTCTCCCAAAAATAGTTTTCTGTGTTTTATGTGACACCTGAATTGAACAGACTGGTCTTCTCACAGATCATGAGCCATGTAGCAGCCATGTAAATAAGTGCATGTAAAATGTGTGCGGTGTTGTCAATACAGGCTTTTTAGTATTATAAAATGGAAATACTCCTATATGTCATTTCAGAGACGCTTGTGTGTTCAAATGGCAATACTAGTATTTCAAATTTGCTATTTAAAATAGCAGATTGGATTGGACAGGGGTCAGGGACAGAGATCAAGCAGAGAGTCCAATCCTCAGTTACCAAGAATGGCTTTAGGCGCATGAATTGTGACCTCTTTGTTAAGGCAGGAGATTGAGCTACTGTGTGAGGTTGAGTAATGCCGGCTAGATATAGTCAGGCTTGCCTCAGTGCACATATCGGGTTCTGGAACCAGTCTCTTGAAGAGGGGCTAGACTCTGTTTCACTATGGAGTTGCCTTTGATGAGAGGCAGCAGACAGGGGTGGGTATACTTGTATCCCTCCAGTTCGGTGCCTGCACATTGGGGTTTTCTCCACTTATTAAGAGTGATGCTTCACTGCACATTTGGGTCCTGACTGTCATTTGTGGTATGCCCCAAATGACAATTCAACCCAACCTTCTTGGAATCACTAGATGGAGTGCTGCAGGGTGCCCCATCTGGGGACTTCATCATCCTACTGGGGGACTTCAGTGCTCATGTGAGACCTGACAGTGAGACTCAGAGGGATGTGCCTGAGAGGAATAGCCTAACTGATCTGAACCCAAGCACTGTTTTGTAATTGGACTTCTAATCACAGTTTGTCCATAACTAGCACAATGTTCGAAGGTGTTCATAAGTGCTTGTGACACCAGGACACCCTAGATTGCAGGACAATGATTAATTTTGCAATCATATTATCTGACCTCTGGCTGTATGTCTAGGATACTCTGCTAAGGAGTGGAACTAAGCTATCAACTCATCACCTCCTGATGTTGAGTTGGATCAGGTGGCAGGGGAGGATGCCAGATTCTGATTCTGATTGCTAAAGCAACTCTACAAAGTTGCAACATAAGGTCATTGTTGTATGTCATAGCAGTAACCTCCAAACCAGATGGTGGACACTGGAGGTGAAGGTAGCTATCAAGCTGAAGAAGTCCTATCAGGGTTGTTTAGCCTGTAGGACTTTGGAGGCAACTGGCATTACAGCTCTGAATCAAAGTCTCAGATGTGAGGGAAGTTCAGTGAGGCCAAGGAACAAGACTTTTAGTCAGCCTTGAAGCATTATGTGGAACTCAGGGACAGTGTCTATGGATTGGCAGACTGGGGTGACAGTACCCCTTTTTGAGTTGGGGGACAGAGGGTGTGCTCCAACTTCAGGTGTATCACACTCCTTCAGTCTCCCTGGGAAGGTTTATGCTAGGGTGCAGGAGAGGAGAGCCCATTCATTAGTCTAACCTTGGATTCAGGAGGAACAATGCAGTTTTTTGGCCTGGCCGTAAAACACTAGACCAGCTTTTTATCCTCTTGAGGATATCCAAAGGTGAGCAGAAGTTTGTCCAACCAGGCTATATGTGTTTTATGGACTTGAAGAAGGCATCCCTCAGGGTGTCCTGTGGGGTTGCTTCAGGTGTGTAGGGTATCTATCATGGGCTATCCAGTCCCTGCACAACCATGATGAGAGCTTGGTTTGCATTCCCACCAACAAGTTGGACTCATTTAGAGTGGATGTTGAGCTCCACCGCTTCTGGTCATAAATTTTGTGGACATAATTTCTGTTTGTAGCCAAGTGGAGGAGGGTCTCCACTTTGGTGGCCTCAGGATTACCTCTGCTTTTTGCAGAAGATGTTGTTCTTTTGGCTTCATCAGGTGGTGACCTCCAGTGTGAAGGTCATCAGCAGTGACCTTCACATTAGAGTGAAGGTAAGAAGCAGCAAGACTGAAAATAAGCACCTCCAAGTCAGAGACCATGGTTATCTGGTTGGCATGCCTACATAAGATTGGGGATGAGTTGCTACCCCAAGTTGAGGAGTTTAAGTTGAGAGGCTTGGTGTGGCTAGAGATAGGGTGCAGAGCTCAGATAATCAGGAGGGGCTCCTCCACATTGAAAGGGGCCAGTAAAGGTGATTTGGGTATCTGATCAGGATGCCTTCTAGGTAAGGTGTTCCAAGTATATTTTAACAAGGGAGGCCTCAGGGCAGACTCAGGACACACTGGAGAGATTACATATCTTGGCTGGCTTGAGAGCACCTCGGTGTCCCCCTAAAAGAGCTGGAGGAAGTGACTGGGGAAGGGAGGTCTGGGCATCTCTGCTTAGACTGCTGTCCCCACAACCCAGTCCTGGATAAGCAGCAGCAAATGGGTGGATGAATGGATTGATGGAACTATATATAATATGCAGCTTTTTCTACTTCCTCTTCTTTCAGCTGCTCTCATTAGGGGGCGCCACACCAAATCATCGGCCTCCATCTCACCCTATCCCTTGCAGCCTCTTCCCCTAACACCAGCCCTCGGCATGTCCTCCTTTACTACATCCATGACACACTTTCCCCCTCTCCCTCGTAGCACAGTAGCATAATTTCCACCGGTACTCTGTTGGCTAATGGCTAACGAGTTAGTCATTGTTAACCCAGGCCACAACCAGTCTGCAATGGAAGTCGTATTATGAATCTGCATATTTGATTTGGCATGACCCATGATTTCCTATGACCCAAAACTTAATTGAAATGTTGTGAAAGTAATTAAGCAGTGTAATAACAATGCTTTAAATATTTAAGTAAAAGTCAGAACATGGAGTATATAAAAGGAGGTAAGAATGGCAATGAGAAAAAAGTAGTACAGACTGATATGTGAGAAGCATGTTTTGACATTCACAGAGTGCCATCTCTCTTTACCTTGAAAATAAACAGATGGAAAGTGAAAAAGAACAAATGAAAGGAGAGATGGGAGAGGGGGAGGGCCCAGGATACTATCTACCATGCAGAGAGGCATATTTACCAGTGGCATTTTTCAAAAGAGACATTTCTCTCTGGGAGCAGCTATTTGGCTCCCGCCAGGCAGTTGTGACAGGAAAATACATTAGGCCTGATTTGGTTTGTTTTGGTTGTTTTGGAGATGTTGCAATTATGAGAGACAGGGGGCTGGTGAATGAGCAGGGTCAGTTTTATTCTTTTTCTTTTTCATACAGCCATCCTGTAGTCCTTCTCTCCTGCGCTTTTGCTTTATTTTTCTGCCTGTTTCACGTTCTTACCTCGTTCCTTACTGTGTGCTGCTAGAGTAAAAATGAGTGTGACTTTTTCATAAATATTTTATTCCAAAATGCTACACATTTAAAATAGAATAATTGTACAATGTGAAACTAAATGAAATGGAATAGTCAAAACGATTGTGCTTTAAAAAACAAACAGAAAATGAATATTTTTACAGCGTTTTTCAGGTTTTGGAGGTTGAAGAACAGACAGAAAGGTTCCTAAGTTATACTGTGCAATGCAAGTTGACATATTACTACAAATTCTCTAAGTTCTAAAGTTATTTAGCTTCTTCTGACCTTTTCACAGAACCTTGATAGATCCTGACTATAAAAACCAAGAAAAACAACTGCATGAAATTCCATCCCAATGAACAAGAATAATTCTGTCTATTCTCTATTGCTTCCATTTAGTCAAGACTTCAGACTGAGTTATGAAAAAAGAAGCATAACAACAAATAATGAAAATGAAACATTTTAAAAATACTAGGCTATCTTCAGTTTGATTAATCTGATGCCTATCTATCTATCTATCTATCTATCTATCTATCTATCTATCTACTGTATCTATCTGATACTGATACTCATATAACTTTCATATGAATACAGTAAAGCAAAAGCCCTACTGACCATGGCTTCTCTTGATTAAATAATATGAAAGAATTAAATCAAATATATATTTTTGAATCTCTGATGTAAACAACCTACCACTGGAAAAGTAATAAGCTCATACTGAGAGAAATAAAAAATAATTGTTTGATAAATTGATGCTACCTTGATTTTGAATACTTTACTCTAACTCCAGTGAAAAGAGAAATGCTCTCTCTCTCTCTCTCTCTCTCTCTCTCTCTGGACAGCAGGCAAATGGTTATGGTCAATAACGGGTGCTACAGGAGTATCAAAGTGCTTGTATGTCTTTGAGAGAGAGCAAGTCCAAGTGTGTCCATTTCAAAGGCTCTTCTCAAATAGATCTCTCCTTTAATTCTACCACCCAGCAGGATACGTACTCTCTCTTACAGACACACAGACACACACACACAGACACACACACACACACACAAGGCTAATAGGGTGAAGTGAGCATGTCTCTGCCTGAACAAGGGCCCTTCTTTAGGATGTGTACAGCTTTGGGGACTCCGGGTCCTGATACTGACATGCTGGATTTTGGCCTTGAATCATTAACATCAATGCATTTCATCTTTTTATCTTATAATCTGGGTCAGGCCTCAAGTTTAGGTGGTCCCAAAATCTCGGATGTGATTTCAGTCAACAACAAAGTACAGGAATTACTTCATTTCATCAGGTTTATACAGATACCAGTGCACAATGAATGTTTACGTGCTACTTAAAACAAGTCTGAGAACATCCAGAATATAATAAATAACGTGGCACTTGTAACGAGAACATAAAACACCGTACGGCACTATGATTTAAAAGTCAGACACCCTCGATACACTGTTAATTTCTGTTAGTGTTTCCACTACATACTGAGATCAAATTAAAAGAACATTCAGGAGAAACTAACAGAAAGTAAGAACAACTTCTTCTAATGTTAAAAAAGTCTATGTCATTGAGGAAAATGATCAGAAATTCATTGATGGATTTGTTGTCTTAAATAGTAAAACAGTCTGTTTGGATGGTCCTTGCTTTTGAAGCCCCATTTATTTTTTACATGTTTATGACTCACCAAGGCCTTAATCTCTTAACATCCACCATGTCATTGGTAACCTGTCTAGGGTTAATGTTAGAAGTTTTGTTTTAGCCACATGCTAAACAGGCAAATTTGCAGAAACTACACAATATACTATATGGATGAAAGTATTGGACTATGTATACATTACACCCACAAGAGCTTTTATAAAGTCCCATATTAAATCCATAGCCACTAATATGGAGTTAGTCCCCCCCTTTTTGTCAGAGCCACTGTCTCCAGAACACGCATAATAGCAGTTCTCACAACAGTCTTGTAAACCTTCCCTTTCACACATGGTGCTATCCAACCACAGAAGAAAACAAAAAGAAAAAACTCATAGCATTATCCCTTCTCCACTAAACTTTAAAGTTGGCACAGTACAGGGAATGTTCTCCAGGCATTCACCAATCCCAGATTCATCCATCCAACTGCCAGATAGAGCAGCATGAAGCATCACTTCACAGATGGTCTAGTAGTGTTGTGCTTTATGCCATCTGACACTTGGCATTGTGCTTAGTCATGTAAGGCTTGCCTGCAGTCATTCAGCCATGGAAATTCATGTTCAGAAGCTCCGGGAAGACAGTTTTTGTGCTGATGCTAAAGTGAAAGGAGATTTGGAACTCTGCAGTTGAGTTTTCATAACATTTATTTTTACTTTTACGCACTATGAACCTTAGCACTTGGCATCCTGCTGTGTAACTTTATGTGGTCTGCCAATTGGTGATTGTGTTTCTGTGGTTCCTAAACACTTCCACCATGCATTAATAACATTTACAGCTGATTGAGGAACATCTAGGAGGGAAGATATTTCACAAACTGGTTTGTTTCAACAGTGGCATCCTGTTACAATACCGCTCTTCAATTCAGTGGGCTCTTTAAAATGACCCATTCTTTAAAAATATATTTGTAAAGGCGGACTGCATAGCTTGGTGCTTGATTTTATACACCTTTGGCAATGATAGTGACTGAAACATCAAAATCCTGTGTGTCCTGATATTTTGTCCATATAGTGTACTTTTTGGAATTCCAGTTCTTCTGTCTAAAGGTTTCTGATTTGGGTACCCCAAACAGAACCTGCAGAACCTAAACCCGACCCCTGACCCCAGATGGACCAGGAATGACCTGGTGGATGATAGATGTTACACAATACACAAAGAAAACTATTTACTAACTGAGTCAAATTTCTATCACATTACCATAAAAATACATATGCAGCAGGGACTTTCTAAGAAAAAAATCCGGTAAAAGACTATATATTTTCCTCTAATGTTGTTTTTCTTTGTCCCCCCCTTTTTACTTTTTATAATTCTGCATTTGACAAATGGTGGCGGCAGTGACCTTTCTGATCTGAGGTTCACCTGTCAAACTCTAACCATAATCCACCGCCCAAAGGCCAATCAGGAAAGTAAAGTCAACATTTCCCTTCAATACAAAAGATCTGACTGACTTCCCCTGTTTACTCCTCGCCTCTGTGCACACACACACATAGACACACACTTGGGCATTCACAAATGCAGACACATGCAGACACAGGCAAACATACACGTAGAGCAGCTGTTTAAACTCTCTTTCCACTGAGACTGCATTGTACTGAAAGACGGCCTCACTGCAAACATGGATTAAAAACAAACAAACAAAAAGGCTGGGATGAAGATGTGCCTAACAAGAGTAAATATCCTAAATCATCTGCTGACAATATTTTTATGTTATCCACTTACATTCACCCAAAATGCAATGTACTTATAATAATCTCTCAAGTAAATGCTAGCATCTTCACTAAAATGTTGACACATATACTACTGAGACTGTAAATGCAACAAAAAGGACCTAAAGAATTTTCAAGATAAAATAGATGAAAAGTAGTCGGTACATATATTGCCATTGTGGCATTTTTATATGCATTAAGGCAAACAAGCAGCATTGGCCAGAAAAATAAAGGAGAGCAACACCAACATGGAACGAAAAGTTACTTGTCAGGGTAAGATAAGCAAGCACCTGAATCTAAAGCCATGGTCGTCTGTGATCACAAATGGAATAAAATCAATTAAACAGCAACATGAAGCAACACCAGCAAAAACAGCTGAAGTTCCCCAAATTCTGCTGAATGGATAAGTTACATTCAGTTTACTGGGGAGTAAGACAAAAAGAGAAGAACTGGTGACTGTTTCTCAATGATCTGAATAAATGCAAGCCATAAAGAGCAGTAACCTTCACATTTCAGCTTCAATTTAAACATGGAGGTAAAATACCAAACTATAAAGAAGTTAATTTTGAGATGCTATAAAATCACCTGAGAACTGTGCACTACTATGGCGAAGTAGAATGAGTGATGGGGTGTCCATAATCTGAGAATGGAGGAGAAACTTGGATTACAGCTGGTTGAGAAAAAATAAAACCCACATATTAAGGTTGAGATGGAATTTATGAGAATGAGTATACGTGGAATGCAAAAACAAAATACCTAAATTGATGAAGCCTAAAAAGTACCCCTCTTTAGCAATGACATAAATAAGTGCTTGATTTTTAAGCTGAACTCAAATGCATTACTTAGCTGGTCAGACATAGTTGCAGCGACTGGGTAAATCCTAGAAGGCAGAAATGCCATATCAAACCAAGAGCTAAGTGGCTTGCAAATTACTGTTCTTTATAGAACCCCGATAAAACCTACATATTTTCAGTGTAGATCAGACTTCACATGCTTGTGGAACATCCTTCATTTAGAGAAATAAAAGTAAGGAAAAAACACTACCAAGGGCTGTAGATGAAAGGGATCCCATAAAGAATGACATGCACAGCAAAATGAACAAAGCAAAGAGGGAGAGGAGTTGTTGTTATGTGACGTTTTTAGCCGAGGTGAAGAACATACACGTAACATGGGTGCACTGCAGTTTCTTTGACTGGGAGGATTTCCTTTAGATGGGGTCTTACTGTGGTGCTTAAAGAATGTAGTTGGAAACTTTTTTGTCTGATCACACAGGCAGAGTTGCAAATAGTGTGGAAACAATATTTTGATTTGGACAGAGATGAGTCTGAGCTGTCACATGGAGTTTCTATCAGGAGGAAGTCATCCAGCTGATGGAGAAAAGAAAGAACCTTTACTTGATTTAACAGAATCCAGCACAGAAACCAAGTGAAAAATAGTTTTACTCCTGCAGCTTAATGGTTTGCTCCAAAAAAGTGGGCAGTTTAGAATGATTTTAAAGGCAGCCATTTTGTCTACCAGCTATTTTATTCATTTAATTGCATAGCTGACAGCAGTACAATGAAGAGAAAGTGGCTCAGGTGGAATGAGGCCAGTAATGATAATGAAAAGGGCCTGAGTGGGGTGTGGATAGGTCAAACTCAAGTCTTTTCTTTACTTGAATTTTTCTTGTGGCTAGCTTTAGAAAGTAGAGGGTGATGGACTTTTATTTATTGTTTGTATTTATTTTTTGTTTTGTATTGTCTGGTTGCTAGAACACAAAACATTTCTGGATATTTCTCTGTGGCGATTTCTTGCTATATAAGTCTTAAAATTCATTGAAAAACACCCCCATGATTGGGTGGTGTAGAAACACTTTTTGAGAAAATGCCTGAAACTGAACATTTATTGGCATGGAGACATGTAGGGTGTTAGGTTTCCTTGAAAATTATTCCACAGAACTGAGAATTCAAAAATCATATTTTAACTTTTTTACAAAGACAAATCCAAGAAAATGACAAAATGTATTTACGCTGAAGAATAGACGTGATTCTGACCTCCACTGACTCTGAAAACATGATAATCAAGATAAAACAGTAATGGCAGCATATTTAACAATGATGCTCTAGTTTTGGCTTGTGTTTGTAAATCCAGCGCAGCCTTTCCTATCCATCAGAAGAGTTGGTCTTGAAATTATATACAAAGTTTAAAAAACAAACAGAAAGTTTAAAGTTCCTAAACACTGATACACAATGAGTAACTGAGAAAACAAGGATGTCATTATTAACCAAAATAATCATATTTAGAATTTTTACCATGATCCAGCAGCCAAAGAATGAACTGCTATTACAGTAACAACACCAAAGAGTAACCATTAAAATATTTACCAAATTTTGAGCAAATTCTAGTCTTTGAGTGGGTGTTTCCAGCAGTCTCTTTTCAGTCTTTCTTAGGGATCCTACATTAGATGTTGAGTATATTAAAATAATCAACCATCAAGTACGCTATATGGTCAAAAGTATTGGGCCACACTTCTTAATCACTGAGTTCAGGTGTTTCATTTAGTACCATTGCCATAAGTGTATAAAATCAAGGACCTAGCCATAAAGTCTGCCTTTACAAAAAATATGAAAGACTGGGTCAGAAGAGCTCACTGGATTCAAAAGAATTTCACAGTTGAAAAAAGTCAGTCTGTGAAATTTCTTCCCATTTAGATATTCAACCATTAACTATAAGTGGTAGTATTGCAAAATGAAAGCATTTAGGAACCATAGCAACTCAGCCATGCACGAAGTGGCAGACCATGGCAAGTTACAGAACAGTGTCACCAAATGCTGAAAAACAAGTTCCCAAAATTCTTCTAATTCAATAATTGCAGAGTTCCAAACCTTTCCTGGCTTTAACATCAGCACAAAAGCTGTGCACTTCCTGGCATAGGTTTCCATGGCCAAGCAGCTGCAGCCAAAATCTTAGATCACCTAGCGCAATGCCAGACATTGAATTGAGTTGTGGAAAAGCACATCACAACTGGACTCTGGAGCAGTGGAAATGTGTTCTCTGGAGTGACAAATCATGCTTCTTTATCTGGCAGTCTGATGGACAGGTCTGGGTTTGGCAAATGCCAGAAGAATAGTTGTCCCAAATATAGTTGTCCCAACTATAAAGTTTGGTGGAAGAAGGATAATGCTATGGGGTTGTTTTTCTGGGTTTGGCTTGGATCCCTAAGCTCCAGTGAGGGGAAATCTAAATGCTTCAGCTTACCAAGACATTTTTGACAATTCTACGCTTCCAACATTGGTAGCAGTTTGGGGAAGGCCCTTTTCTGTTTCAGCACGACTGTGCCCCAGTGCACAAAGCAAGGTCCATAAAGGCATGGTTGGAGTTTGATGTGGAAAACCTTGACTGGCCCACACAGCTCCCTGACCTCAGCCTTATCGAACACCTTTGAGATGCTCTAGATTGTGAGCCAGCCTCTCGCTCAAAATTAGTGTGTGATGTCACATTTGCTCTTCTGAATGAATTTGCAAAAATTCACACAGACACATTCCAAATTCTTGCAGAAAGCCCTCCCAGCAGAGTGGAAGCTGGTATAGCTGCAAAGGGGGGACTGAGCCCATATTAAT
>VUQH01044279.1:6489-34178 GCA_015106775.1 Etroplus canarensis | reverse complement strand
CGATCACATTACAGCCTGTTGCCAGTTGAACTAATTAGTTTCAACATATTCCTGAAGCTGTTTCTTTTGTAGCACCTCTTACTTTTCCAGCCTTACATGTACCTCTAACAGCTAAAACTGACTAAATCTGGACCCCTCATATTTGACTGTCTCCACCAGCTAGGATTATACTTAGGTGCCCTGAAATGTGAACTTCTGTGAGGGTACAGTTTGCACATATTTAATGACTGTATCTACTCAGTTGTTAAAAACTGCATGCACTGCTTTCTACCTGCCAGACTAAACATGTCCAAATGTTTGGGGGAATGGTTAGTTAAATATTGTGTTCAGTCTTTTTGGGCAGTTTTCAGGTTTGTCCTTTGCTTTAGAGCGTTTTTTTGAAATATAAAAATGTACTCCCTTGCTTAATAGCAATACATTATGGCCAAATTCCACAATAAGGAGAGTAGAATAGCACATGTACACGAAGAAAAATTTGCTGTAGGAATCTACTGAAATCTGATCTGTGCTTTCTCATGATGCAGCATGTCAAACAAAAAATAGCAACCCCATGATATGCAACTCTCTCTCTCTCTTCCACATAAATATTCTTTAGTTGTTTTGCAGAGTGTTTTTAATATTGCAGAGGGATGCTCAGCTACAAACACATGCAGAGATTTCCTCAGCAACTCCTGGCTGCATCTTTGTGTTGCGTGACCTGGAGCAGCCATGTCAACACTCTGACACAAGTGCTCAGGGACCACAGAAAACCTCAGTGTAGCAATGGATGACTGAGCATGACAATTTAACAGAAAGGGTGGTAAACCTTTGGAAGAAAGACCAAAGTCAAAACTACATGTGCTGTAAATTAATTAAGACTCTGTGTAATTTTTAAAAGTAAATATTGCTTCTATGTGTGCTTTGTACTAGAAAATCACTGGCAGCTGAACATGTTTCATATACAGTATCTTTCTACACTCAGCCTGCCCTGAGCCTGTCTTTCATTTCAGAAATGATATGCAACTTAAGAAAAGACTCTCTCTTTTGCTCTTTTCCTTTTAGTCCATGGTTCTCCTGCTTCACAGTCAACGCCAGTATATATTCGATTTTGACTCTCTGGACCGGCTTTCCGCTGTCACCATGCCAAGTGTAGCCCGTTACACCATGCAGACTGTCCGTTCAGTGGGTTACTATAGGAACCTTTATCACCCGCCAGAGAGCAATGCCTCAGTAGCAGTGGACTACAGCGAAGATGGGCTCCTGCTGAGAATAGCTCACTTCGGCACAGGCCGAAGAGTCCTGTACAGGTACCGCCGGCAGAATAAACTGTCAGAGCTCCTGTATGACAGCACAAGGGTGAGCTTCACCTACGATGAGACGGCAGGTGTGCTGAAAACTGTCAACCTGCAAAACGAAGGTTTCATCTGCTCCATTCGTTACCGGCAAGTGGGTCCCCTGGTCGACCGGCAAATTTTCCGCTTCAGTGAGGATGGCATGGTCAATGCACGCTTTGATTATACTTATGACAGCAGCCTGCGTGTCACCAGTGTGCAAGGCGTCATCAACGAAACACCGCTTCCCATCGACCTGTACCAGTTTGATGACATCTCTGGAAAGGTTGAGCAGTTTGGAAAGTTTGGGGTAATCTACTATGATATAAATCAGATCATATCCACTGCAGTCATGACATACACCAAACACTTTGATGCACATGGACGCATCAAGGAAATTCAGTATGAGATATTCCGTTCACTCATGTACTGGATTACTTTCCAATATGATGATGTGGGCAGAGTCACCAAGCGAGAGATCAAGATTGGTCCTTTTGCTAATACTACCAAGTACAGCTATGAGTATGATGTGGATGGCCAGCTCCAGACTGTGTATTTGAATGACAAAGTGATGTGGCGCTATACATATGACCTTAATGGAAATCTGCACCTGCTGAATGCAGGGAATAGTGCCAGACTTCTGCCTCTGCGTTATGACTTGAGAGATCGCATTACCCGCCTTGGAGACATCCAGTATAGAATGGATGAAGATGGTTTTCTTCGTCAGAGGGGAGCAGAAATCTTTGAGTACAACTCTAAAGGTCTCTTGGTACGAGTCTATAGCAAGAGCAGTGGCTGGACAATTCAGTATCGTTACGATGGGCTCGGCCGAAGAGTATCCACCAAGAGCAGCCTGGGTCAGCACCTGCAGTACTTTTATGCTGACCTGAGCTATCCAGCTAGGATAACGCATGTATACAACCACTCAAGTTCAGAGATCACCTCTCTCTACTATGACCTCCAAGGCCACCTGTTTGCTATGGAGATCAGCAGTGGGGAGGAGTTCTACATCGCTTGTGATAACACTGGCACACCCCTGGCTGTCTTCACAAGCAATGGCCTACTGGTCAAACAGCTCCAGTACACAGCATACGGCGAGGTCTACTTGGACTCTAACCCAGACTTCCAGCTTGTGCTCGGGTTCCATGGGGGACTATATGATCCTCTGACTAAACTGTTGCACTTCGGGGAACGGGATTACGACATAATGTCTGGAAGGTGGACTATTCCAGATGTCTCTGCTTGGAAAAATGTTGGCAAAGAGCCTATTCCTTTTAATTTGTACATGTTCAGAAATAACAACCCCATCAGCAAAGTCCATGAAGTTAAAGAATATGTTGCAGGTAAGATGTGCAGCTGAAACTGCTTTCAATATTGCAGCTATTGCTGTTATTTCCATGATTGATCTTTCTGCCAAGTATTTTTCTTATGAATCAGAAAACAGCAGGAACAAGCAAATATTTGGCAGTTTTGCTTAAAAAATGTTAAAATGCCAGTTAATTTTTTGTCCAATCCATAATCTACTAAACAGCTTTATTGATTGCCATTGGTCTTATTATCCAGTTTAAGGTTATTAGTATCTGAACTTTTTTTTTTTACATTTTACATGTATATTCACGTAAGCTATTTGTTTATTCTGCACTAAACAATGCATTAAAGCATCAAATTAATAAGCTTTAAATTTAAAGAAGTCCTCAAGAACTTCACTCTAACTCAAGATCAGTCTGAGATGGGATCGCACCAGCTGTGACGCCAGTGTGTTATCTTGCCGTGCCCATTATGGAAAATGTTACATGTTTATACACCAGATAAACACCTCATATGGAGAGTTACCAAAGTTAGCCTTCATTTTGATCTCAGCTACAAATTTGTAAAGTGTTGTGAGTGTATCTTGCACAATTGTACGGACAAAATCTGTCCACAGTGATAGAAATACCTGCAAAAGTACTCAAAATCGCCTTTGTGAGAGTTTCCTCCAGGGTGTTTGTCTCCAGGACCCCATTTTGACTTCATGACACATACATAAAGAGACAGATTCAGAAGGTGCAAACTATACCAGCTATCCTTTTGCAGCTGATAAATACACAGTAAAAGCATTTATCTACACCTGTAACTTTAGACTTTGACATTAATGCTCTCTGATTTTTTTTTCCAGATGTGAATACCTGGCTGGTAACCTTTGGTTTTCATCTTCATAACACCATTCCTGGGTTTCCAGTCCCAAAGTTTGACTTGAGCATGCCATCCTATGAACTGAGGAAGAGTCAGCTGTGGGATGATCTGCCGGTGGGTAAAATTAATGTCTCTCATATATAACTGCACACAAACTCAACTGAAGAGCAAACAAAACAAGGCTTTCACTAATGCAGAAGACCAAGCAGACAACAAAAAATGTTGTTGTTTTTTTAAAGCTGCCATTACCTAATTGGACAGCATTGTATTTCATAGAAGATCAATTTTAATTGGGGCAAATTTGCATAATAATAAACAGAAAATAAGCAAAAAGTGATCTTTCTTTCTGTCCTCTGTCTTGGTTTAGTTACTAGTTGAACACATTTTAATGCCCTCTTATTTTTGAAGTAATATTTTGGTGTTGTTAGTGTTAAAACTATTTTTTGATGCTTAGTTTCTTTGGCCTAAGCCCTTAACACAAAAAGTGTTGCTGTAAAATTGTCATGGGGGATTTATCTACTTTTGGCTTGAGAACACAGCTTGAAAACACCATTATCTTGGATGGGCATGAAAAACTCTCTGAAGCAGAGCAGTAGCTGGTTCTAAATGGCCTGGAGAGTCAGGTTCTGCCATGTTCAGGCATTAACGTTTCACTGCACTTTTCCTACAGTCTATCTCTGGGGTCCAGCAGGAAGTAACCAGACAAGCGCACTCTCTCTTGTCATTCGAGCGGCTGCCAGAGGTCCATCTCAGTAGAGGTCGGAGAGGTGAAAAGTCTTGGCTGTGGTTCTCAGCTGCAATGTCTCCCATCGGAAGAGCCGTTATGTTTGCCATCTACAAGGGCAGCGTGCACACTCACACACTCAACGTGGCCAGTGAGGACTGTATCAAGGTTGCATCAATCCTTAACAACGCTTTCTATCTGGAAGACCTCCACTTCACTATAGAAGGACGAGACACGCACTACTTTGTCAAGCCAGGCCTCCCAGATGCCGACCTTGCTGCGTTGCACCTCACCAGTGGACACAAGACTCTGGAGAATGGCATCAATGTGACTGTTTCGCAGTCCACCACAGTCATGGACAGTCGGACTCGCCGTTTTGCAGATGTGGAGATTTGTGCTGGTGCTCTGGCTTTCCATATCCGCTATGGCTCCACAGTGGATGAGGAGAAAGTGCGAGTAATTGAGCTTGCACGTCAGCGCGCCCTGGCAGGTGCATGGGCCAAAGAGCAGCAGCGGGTGCGAGATGGTGAGGAAGGGATTCGACCCTGGACAGAAGGGGAGAAGAGGCAGCTTCTAAGTAGTGGCAAAGTTCTGGGATATGATGGGTACTATGTGCTTTCCATCGAGCAGTACCCAGAATTAGCGGATAGCACTAATAACATCCACTTTCTTCGGCAAAGTGAAATTGGGAAGAGGTAACAATACCAGGTGTACTTTCTGCCAAAGAGACTTTGTTTTGGTAGAGACATACTAATGGACAAAGTGAAAAGCAACTGCAATGAAGTTGTTGATGAGTACCCTGAGTGTTGTTGTGTTTTCTTTTTGTATAAAAAATGAAAAAAAGAGAGGTAAACAAAGAAAAAGAAAGGGGGGGAAAAAATCAAAGTGGTCAAAAACAATGCTGTGCATTGTGACCTAGATACTACAAAGTAAATGTTCAAAAACATTATGCCTTAACATGGCAATTATAGGTCAGTTCCTCTGTAGCACAAGCCTTCTGGACTCTGAAGCAGAGGAATAGTGGTGTCTTCAAGGAAACAGTGAGCTGATCAAGCTGTTTTATGTTTGTTTTCTAATGTTTTCATCAAGGAAGGTTGGCTCAACAAAGTATTACAAGAGCAGAGGAAATGTTTACATTATGCATATCTGCACTTCTCAAGAAGTACCGAGCTCATGGGTGCAGTCCTCGAGCAAGCAGTGTCCTTGAGTAAATATTTTTCTTTTTTTTTAAATCAGAGACTTCTGATGTTAGAAATATTCTCACCGAACAACCACTATGTATACCAGATTTAGCACTGTAAACATCGAAATGTCTTATTCTTGTCGAGATAATTTTAAACGGAAAAAAAAGAAACGTGTTTAAATGCGGTAACTGATATTCATTGTGAAAAAACGCTAAGGAAGGAAGAACTTTGTCCAGTGGGACAAAGCACAGCTTTGTCTTGGATAGCACAGGGACACCACATTTTGTAAATTATGCAAGAGTTTTATGGCATTTTTTAAAGAAACTGAATAAATGTCTGTACTAGTCATCTTAACAGTAATTTATGTTGTGTTTATACATAAATAAAGTCCAGCTGATTTTTTTTTTGTTTTCATTCTTTTAGTTTCATGTGAGACATGGATTCCATTTTTTTGTCATTCCTTCAAATACAGCTAATGTGGGGCTTATTCACAATGCTCTGTTTAAGTGATTAACAGAAACCTGTGCATGTGGTGACAAGTATTTACAAGTGGTGATGTATCTATAACATGCAGTCAACTATTACTTCCACTAAATTTAATGTTTATTGGGCATAATGCCTTTTGACTTGGCTTTCCTGTCCAATGAATAATTCATCAACACAAATATTTCATGAACCCATCTCACATAAACAAGGTTACAGTGAATCCAAATATAGATCACATCCATGTTCTCGGTAGGTATAATTTTTTGAATGTTAAGTACACTCATTAAAATGATATTGGGGTTCTTTCGGGTGTGTTGTTTTTTTAGATTTATGAAGTGATAAACTTGGGTGCTAAGGGTGTTCATCTGCAGTGTTAGGGCGCTTGAGCTGGGAGCTAAAAACAACTTCACGCTTAAAGAAGTTAAAATACAGCAAAATTGCCCTTGGGAGAAATCTAGTTTGGTTAACTGAAGGTACTTAGAAAAAGTAGTTTGTAAAACTTTATCATAACAGCAAATGGGCTTATTACAGGGAGTTAATTCCTTTCCTTTAATGGTTTAAAATTGCTTTTAGAGAGGCAAGGTTGAGATGGTTTGAACATGTGCAGAGGAGGGATAGTGGCTATATTGGACAAGGGATGTTTAAAATGGAACTGCTAGGCAGACTGAAAAGAGGAAGACGACCAATAAGGTACGCTGCATAGACAAAAATATTGGGCCACCTACAAATTGCACCTGCATGAGCTTTTATGAAAGCCTATTCTAAATCCATAGTTAATGCCCCCCTTTGCAGCTATAACAGCTTCCACTCTTCTGAGAGGATTTTGGCGTGTGTCTCTGGGGATTTTTTTGTCCATTCATCCAGAAGAGCAATTGTGAGGTCAGGCGGTCAGGCGCCGATGTTGGATAAGAGGTCTTGGCTTGCAATCTCTGTTCTAGTTCATCCCAAAGGGGTGGAGATCAGGGCTCTGTGTGGGTCAGTCAAGTTTTTCCTTACCTCACTCATCCAACCATGATCTTAATGGTCTTTGCTTTTTGCACTGAGGCACAGTCGTGCTGGAACAGAAAAGGGCCTTCCCCAAACTGTTTCCACAATGTTGGAAGCATAGAATTGTCTCAAATGTATTGGTAAGCTGAAGCATTAAGGTTTCCCTTTACTGGAGCTAAGGGGCCCAGACCAACCCCAGAAAAACAACCCCATGGCATGATCACTCCACCACCAAACTTTGCAGTTAGCACAGTGCAGTCAGGCAGGTAATGTTCTCCTGGGATTCATGAAACCCAGATTCATCCATCAGATGAGAGCTCCTGGCACACAGTTCTTGTAATGATGTTATTGCCAGAGGAGGTTTGGAACTTTGCAGTTATTGAGTCGGTAAAGTGTTGGCAACTTTTACGCACTGTGCACCTCAATCACTTGGTAACCCCACTCTGCAACTTTATGTGGTCTGCCACTTTGTTGCTAAGTTGATGTGGTTCCTATGTTTCCTCTTTGGAATAATACCACTTACAGCTGATCATGGACTATTTTGACAATAAGAAGTTTGACAAATTGACTAGTTGAAACAGTGGCATCCTTTTAAGGTACCATGCTACAATTCAGTGGGCTTTTTAGAACATTCCATTCATTCACAAATGTTTGTAAAGGCAGACTATATGGCTAGGTGTTTGATTTTATATGCCTGTAGCAATGGGACTGAATGAAACACCTGAATTCAGTGATTAAGAGGTGTGGCCCAGTGCTTTTTGTTCAAATAGTGTAAACTGATGGGAATGCAGAGGATTGATGTGCCAGAAGAGGATGCAAGGGATAGGGTGAGATAAAGGCAGATGATCCACTGTGATTACACCTAAAAGGAGGAACTTAAAAAAGAAGAACTTAACTGCACAAAAAAAGGGAAAAAACATGTTTCGAAATACTTGAATCACTGTGCAAATATGATTAAAAATGAACTAGCACCAACATGCTGCAATATGTAGTCAAACTACTAGCTTAACTGCTAATCGGACACCGATTTGGAAATCATCAGAAGTATTGCCAAATAATGACATATGAAAGGCACCAGTATTCCAAAATTAAATAAAAGCAATGCTAAGAAAAACCCATCAAAGTCACAAATTAGATTAATGATTTAAAATAAATCTTCTGAGCTACAAAGGCCTAGAATACAAATGCACCATTACTTTGAAGTCAGCTGCTTGAAGCCATTCTGAAGTGAAGTATGTAAATTGTAGCTGAAGAAATTTTAAGTGTAATTAAGCTGAACTGTAGACAGTCGACTAAAAGTCTAGTCAGAGTCATAATCACAAAGGATAAATTTATGTGTGAACATAAAAAGCTTATTTTTTAAAAAAGAATAAAAGTACATTTAGGTTGTGATCACCTTTCCCAGTGTTTTTCATCAAAGTACAGAAGAGTTTGAATGTTGGAACGTATAGGTCTGAAAATAACCCCTTCATGTGAAAGTGGTTTCTTTTTCATGGTAAACTTCAAACAGCGTTTCAAACCAAATGGGAGCAGAATATTCTTTGCTCAACAGTTGTTTTACATTGTTGTTTTACATTGTTGTTTTTGTCTTCCTCTCTGCTGCTCCGCTACCAACAGATTCTTTATATGTTATTTTTTTCTCCATTTATGACATATACAGTTCAACAAAGGCATATTTCTTAAAATCTTTCTTAACACAAAATCTGAAACACATGCCTCCAAAGTTTTCATCAAACTCCCTTTGGGTATCCCCCCTTCACCGCCAACCTATAATGAAACGTTTTATCAAAAGTTCCCCTGTGAGCCACTGTCGATTGTTCTTCACATTGAAATTACAGTGAACTTATACGAACTCCCATTTGTTTTGATATTTTCATACAAAGCATTTCAAACCCCACCAAACCCCTGCCGGAAAAAAAACAATAAAACAAAATTTGAACACAAACTCAGCTATGCCAAATATAAAACATTCAAATCTTTTATTCTCTTAAAAGTCCTCTGATGCTCCCTAGTGGTACAAAGCACATAGTTCAAAAAGTCATGCAGCTGACTGTGGTATCTACATATCACATAGCGGCACACTTGTTACAACAGCAGAAGATACTGGTGCTTTGAGGTCCAACATCAAATTCTAGTGATTAGTGAGCCAGATGTTAAGAGGAAAAAACACTCCAGGTTAGTTTAAACAGACATCAAATGGAATAGTTAAACCAGTAATATTAAAATGAACCCCAGCACTGCTGCAGTATCACACTGTGACCACACTGCCAAAGCAACAGTGCAGCATATCACTATGCAGTGCAACTTGCTCCACTTCAAAGGCTTACATAAAAGAGATGGCAGAACTTTGCAAGAACATCAAAGACCCCAAAGCATTGTGCAATAACCGCATCAGAGCAATAGAAAAAATAAATCAAGCAGGTTTCATAATTCTTTTTTTCTAGACGAAGGTAGCAGTATGGAATCACACTACCAAACATGAAAAGATTTCACACTCTACATGTCCCTTCTTTGATAAACAGAATTGCAGCATTGAAGATGAAGCTATAGATCATATGACATTTCAGTTTGACAATTCATATAGGTGCTAAAATAAAAAATATATAACTTTTACAATGGCACCAAAGACCAATACAGTTACAATGAACATTATTAGGTCTCTCTTTTCTGATTCCCTGTCAATATGTTATGCAGTTTCCAACCTTGGGATTAATAAAGTATTCTGATTCTGATTAATAAATTATTTAATAATTGATTGACATATTGGTTTATTTTTTCCCAACAGAAACCTGGTTGCAGCAGACCAAATGCATTCATTTAAATGAATCAATGCCCTCGAGTTATACTGTCAGTGTCCTCAAAGTATAGGCCAAGCAGGACGAGTGGAAGCAATCTTACACTCTAGCTTACTAATCAACCAAAGACCCAGACAGAGTTTTAATTCATTTGAAAGCCTCACTCTGAACCTTGTGCATCCTAAGTGGAAAACACAAAAACAACACCAGTTTTATTTGTTGTTATCATCCACCTGTCCCTTACTCAGAGTTTTTATCTGATGATTGAGTTTAACATTCATGAAGATTGAACAGAACAGCTTCAACACTGCATTTAATTCCTTGTTAGACTCAACTGGCTCCTCACAAAATGTAAATGAGCTGAATCACCATTTGAAGCACATTCTTGAAATTGTTCTGACATATGGCATAGAAACTAAATAGTATTTCCTGAGAAGCCTCTTGTGTCTGTGTCTTTATAACAATTGCCCCTCCCCCACCCCCTAGATGTGTGACCTTTTTATTGCCTTAATAAATGAAATCAAGCTTCCGCCATGTCAAAGTAAAAACAGGGTTTTGCAAACTAATGTCAATTACTTAATAATAAAAACTATAAATATTTATCCCTTTTAAAGGGACTGAACTAATCCAACAGAGGTACAGCTAGTTGATTCCAGCAGTGTCACAATTAGTGAAATGGAGATCACCTGAATGCAGATGATGTGTGTGTCAAGTGATTGTGGTATAAAAACACTTGTGTCGGGGAGGTCCAGTCTCTGGTTCATCTGTATTCCTGCTACAGTTGCAACATAAGGACAAAGGAACACTCCAAGTAACTCAGAGAAAAGATAATTGAGAAGTATAAGTCTGGAGATGGCTACAAAAAGATGGCTCAGATGGAAGAGACTGTACATACAACAACTGTTGCCCAGGTTCGTCACCGGGGAGAGTGGCAAAGTGAAAGCCACTGTTGAAAAAAGCTCATATGAAATCACTCCTGGAATTCACCCGAAGGCATGTAGGAGACTCCATTGTCAAACACCAAACCCTGCACATCACCACAAACATACCATCTCAACAGTTAAACATGGTGGTGGCAGCTCTGGGGATGCTTCACAGCACCAGGCCCTGGAAGGCTTGTAAAGGTAGAGGGGAAGATGAATACAGAAAAATATCACCTATTCCTGGAGGATTATTTGATTCAGTCCGCAAGAGAACTTGGGGGATGATTTAATTTCCAGCAAGACAAAGACCCCAAGCATGCAGCAAAAGCACAAAAAATGATTCAAGCCCAACAAGGACAATGTTCTAGATTGGCCAAGTCAAAGCCCAGATCTCATTCCAATTAAGAAGTTGTGACTGGACCTGCAAAAAGCTGTTCACGCTGATCCCCGAGCAGCCTGACAGAGCTTGAACTGTTTTGCAAGGAAGAATGGAGAAAAAAATTGCAGTGTCCAGATGTGCCAGCCTGATTGAAGCATATCCACACAGACTCAGTGCTGTGTAAATACTCACCTAAATGGGGTGAATTTCTTTTACCTTATATATTTTTAATGAAATGCCATTAGTTTGTAAAACTCTGTTTTTCCTTTGACATGACCAAAGCTCTTTTTGCAAATTCTTGTCAAAAAAATCCAAATTATGTTGGCCATGATTTAATTTATTAAAGCAATAAAAGGGTGAAACATCTAAAGAGGGTGAATAATTTTTCTCAGCATTGTAAGTTTCCAATAGTCGAGAACACAGCACTATGGGGAAAATTTTCATTACAGTAGATGTTTATTTGAAACTATTATTTCCTTCGATGCTATGTGCCAGCACAATGCAGAGCAGAGCCCAAAACCTCCCACAGAGGTTGAATTTTCACTGCTTACGAATCTGAATGCTGTGGCTCCTCCGAGTAAGAGGGCAACAAATCAGAAAGGTTTGACTCATGGTATGATTCACAAATATATTCCTTAAAACTGATAATGTGTAAACTGGAGAGGAAGTGGCATTCCACTAATTTAGAAGACCCTCATCTGACCTGGAGAAATACTCTGTTAAGCTATATGGGGGGGGGGAGCCCTCTTTAAAGGTGGGGCATCTTTGATAGTGACAGAGAAAAACAGAAACAGCCCAGGTTTCTTTTCAGCACTGTACCCAGGTGAATAAAGATTCAGAGCTCTGTTGACCTTTGTATTCCCTTAGCTCTAAGTAGTAACAACTTCAAAATTCTAGCCATTAAAGAAAAAAAAGGAATTCACAGCTTTCCCACAGATGTGATCATTAAGTACAGCATCTTTAATAACTGCTGATATTTAGTCTGCTTCTCTTCTGTTGATCTTTCCAAACTAATTTTAATGATTACTTCCTCCAAACCGTCAACATATCTATTAGACCCCATCCTTAAAAGTCTTTTCAAAGAGGTCTTACCATTAATTAATGCTTCAGTTTTAAATATGATCAATTTATCTCTATTAATAGGCTTCGTACCACAGGCTTTTAAGGTTGCTGTAATTAAACCACTGCTTCAAAAACCTTCCCTTTATCTAGCTGACTTGGCTAATTGCAGACTGATTTCCAACCTTCCTTTCATTTTAAAAATTCTTAAAAAATTGTGTTGCAGAGTTGTTACTTCCAGAGGAATGGTTTATTTAAAGAGTTTCCTGTAAGGATTCAGAGTACATTACAGCACAGAAATAGCAGTAGTAAAGGTTACTTCTTCTGACAGTGGGCACATCTCTGCGCTTGTCCTGCTAGACCTCAGTGCAGCATTTTATGAGCCGACCACAACATTTTACTAGAGACTAGAATACACCATTGGTATTACAGAAAATGCACTACACTGTTTTGAATCATAATTATGTGATAGATTACAATTTGACCACGTAAACGAGGAGTCTTCCTTACACACAAAAGTTAGGCATGGAGTTTCACAAGGTGCTGTACTTGGACAAATATTTTTTCATGTTATACACATTTCACTTAGGCAATATTATTAGAAAACATTGCAGATATATTTATCGCTGAAACCAGGTGAGATAAATAAAATAAACTACAGGTATGTCTTTGAGAAAATGATCTGGATGGCCTGTAACTTACTACTAATAAATTCAGTCGAGGCTATTTTGCTTGGCCCTAAAACATTAGAAACATGTTGTTTAACCAGATTCTTGCTCTGGATGGTTTTACCATGCAACACTGTGAGGACTCTTAGTCATTTTTGATCAGGATATGGCCTTTACTGCACACTTTAAAGAAATACGTAGGACTCCCTTATTTCAGTTGTGCAATATCGCTAAGATTAGAAACATTCTAAAGGCTTTTCAGGGAGCTGTTCTAAAAGCTCCCTGAAAAGTCTTTATTTCATCCAAAACACTGCAATGAGAGTACTGACAGGGACTAGAAAGAGAGATCATATTTCCCTTTTATTAGATGCGCTTCATTGGTTCCTTGTTAAATCCAGAATTGAATATAAAATCCTTCTACTCACATACAAAGTCTTGAATAATCAGGCCCCATCCTATCCTAAAGACCTCATTGTCTCATATCCCAATAGAGCATTTCTCTCTCAAAGCTCAGGCATACTGGGGTTTCTAAAACCAGAATGGGAGGCAGGGCCTTCGGCTATCAGGTTCCTCTCCTGTGGAACCAGCTCCCAATTTGTATTTGGGAAGCAGATACCTTCTCTAGTTTTAAGAACAGGCTTAAACTTCTTTTTTGATACAGCTTATAGTTAGGACTGGATCAAATGACCCCAAAGCATTCCTTCATTATGCTGCAGTAGGCTCAGGTTGCTCTAGGACTTCCCATGAAGCACTGAGCCTTTCTTCTCCAATTCCCGTGTTTTTACATCCATTCTCTTTCCCGCAGTGTTTGTTTTGTGTTTGTTTCTCTATGCACAGCGTGGCAGATGGCTGACCCTCCTTGAGCCTGGTTCAGGATGTCGCTTCCTGTTTTAAAATAGAAGATTTCATTCCCACTGTCACCAAGTACTTGCTCAGAGGGCATCATATGATTGGTGGGGTTTTCTCTCTAATATAGTAAGATCTCTATCTTACAATATAAAGGGCCTTGAGGCAACTTTTGTTGTGAATAGCTGCTAAATAAATAAAACTGAAACGAACTGATTCTGGCTTACAGGTGGTTCAGGGACTTAAATGTCAAAACAGCTGTTACAGCAAAGAAATATCTATAAGTATAAAGTCTAGGGATCTAGGGAATTTCAGCAAGCTCAGACTCAAATCTACTCTCCTCTAATTCAATTAAGATCACATACATAAAGCTGAAACTAAAGAAAGCTGCAGTAATTTAAAGTGAAGGTAAATTTGCAGTAGCCATGCACCAATCATTGATGCGATGGATATGTGCAATTAAGTGCATCAACCAAAATTATTTGATAATGATGAACACATTAATAGTCAACAGAGTGAGCTCTGTGATCATGATTTAATAAATAAAACAAGGCAATTCTAATGATCACTTCTTCAAGGACAACACAATGCTTAGGCCTCAACATCCCCTACACATTTATGGCAGAAATTTAAATATATATTCTGTGTTTGTTTTGATAGTCCTCTGTGACTCATACTAGATCTGTTTTTTTTCCCTTTTGCCAACCATTGTTATTAAATATAAACAAACACACAATATGAATGCGATTTCATTATTGCTTTTACTCACTTTCAGCTGACAAATTGTTGAGCTTCTCTGACACAAAATCAACAGGTCCTGTAGAGATAAAATTAAACTGACTTGTGTAACAGAAATCAATACTAGAACTACAGTACGTTTGGTAGGATTTTTAAAATGCACACAGTAGTATTTAAGTTTAGTTAAATTTCCCTGACTGTTAAAAAAGGAATGGATTAAACATTTAATTTTTTTTCTCCAAATACAAAATGTTTGAATTAAAAATTACAACAAAAGCAGAAGACAAAGATTCAGCAAGGTGCTGGAAACATTCCTCTTGTCCATGCTGATATGATAGCATCAGCGGCACATCTATGATACCAATCTCTCGTTCCACCACATCCCAAAAGTTCTCTATTGGATTGAGATCAGGTGACTGTGGAGGCCATTTGACTGCAGTGAAGTCATTGTCCTATTCAAGAAACCAGTTTGAGATGATTTGAGCTTTGCGGCTGGAAACCACAGACACGGTTGGCAGCAGTACTTGAGTAGGATGTGGCATTTAAACAATGTTTAGCTGCTACTAAGGGGCCCAAAGTCTGCCAAGAAAATACCCCCCCTCACATTACACCACCAGCAGCCTCAATTGTTGATACAAAGCAAGATGGACCCAAGCTTTCATGTTGTTTATGGTATATTCTGACCCTGCCATCCAAAGGTCACAGCAGAAATCAATACTCATTAGACCAGGGAATGTTTTTCCAGTCTTCTGTTGTTCAAGTCTGGTGAGTGCCACCCAGTGCGGTCTTCTGCTGCTGTACCCCATCTACTTCAAGATTCAAAGTGTTGTGCATTCAGAGATGTTCTTCCGTATACCTTGCTTTCAACAAATGGTTATGTGAGGTGCTGTTTGCCTCCCTATCAGCTTGAAGGAGTCTGGCCGTTCCCTGCTGATCTCTAGCTTCAGCAAGGCATTTTCCCCCAGAGGACTGCCACTCACTGGATATTTTCTCTTTTTCTGGCCACTCCCTGTAAAACCATGAAATGGTTGTGTGGGGAAATCCCAGCAGATCAGCAGCTTCTAAAATACTCCGACCAACAACCATGCCAGGTTCAAAGTCTGTTAAATCACAAATAACCAGTACATCAGCAGATCATCTTGACCTTGTTTGCAAACACAAATGCATCCAGTTGCTGCCTTGTGATTGGCTGATAAGATATTCTTTTTAAGGAGCATTTGAACAGGTACACCAAATAAACTGGCCAGTGATTGTACATTGCGTTTGGTGTGGAGGACACAAAGTCCAGTATTAAAACTGATGATCAGCTGCAGCTGATGACAAGGATGACATTAAAACACACATATTCCACAACACATTATGTGTTCAAGGATAGGGAGAGGGATGGGGGCAGATCGGGAGGGTTAACTTTCACTTCACACAGCAGTAAGAATATGAAAAGGCTATAGCCTTGCTTTTTTAAATTCAGTAACTCTGTCAAACTCTGATTCTGTCAGGAAAAAATAACATTTTATGATACATGTCTTACTGGCTAGAGCTGAAAATGTGCTGTAATAACAAGGACAGAGATAGAAAATATTTCATACCACATGCAACAACTCTTTATGATACCTTTAATATATAATTCTTTATATTATTTTTATTACTACTTCAACTGCTGTAACAAATTGTCTCAAATATGGGACAAAATTTTGCTTATTATTCTTATAGGTCTCTTGTCTTCACAAGCATCTCATCCACTGTAGTTCGTCTCCACCAGCATCCCATTTATCACGACTAAATGAGAACAAAGAACAAAGCATTTTGGGGGTTTCTTCTGCTCTTCTTGTTCAGTGTGAAGCCTTATAATGCCAAGCTTGTACCATGTCCCAATTCAGAAATAGCTGCTTGTTATCATCCCTCTGATCTTCAGAGAACTGTTGCACATGCTGATGGGAGTACTTGGTAAGTTTGCAGAGAGTGTGGGTGAAAAACAACGGAGCTAATGATCTGGGGAAGCTTTAGAGTGAGTGGACTGTGGAATCGTAGTTTCTACGATGATGAAAATGGGTTCACCGTGGTTCAAACAGACTTTGCCGCTTACTCTGGCAGTGTGTTGCGATGTGGTTCGGGTAGTCGGAAGCAGCAGAACTATTTTTAACAGACGAAGTGAATTGTGACAACAACAAACAAATATTTCCCATGCGTATGTGCAGCTATTGCAGTCTGATACAAATTTCGTTTTCAGCTTCCAACATGCTGTGGATAGCAAGATAGTCCAGCACTACAACATATGTATATCAAATGTGCCCCATTTATAGGGGAGAAAAGCCAGAAAAAAAAATAACATACTTTCCTTAACAATATATCATGTCCAGTCCATAGACACTAAAACAATATATTTCCACCAGTGTCTCATGACATAAATAGAACATTAACCAAATTACAAATATTGACAGATGAGACCAATGACCTACAGAATGTCATCAGGGATTTCCAGAGAACACACTAATGCTGTCCTGAAGAGACACAAAAACAGTTGCTACAACAAGTTCTTATTGGAGTTTAAATCCCAAAAATTAAGATCTTAAAATGTAGAAAATATATGAGATAATACAAGCAATGCTTCAACAAAAAATCCACATCTGAAGCTAAATAATAATGATGATAAACTAAATAGTTAAAAAGGGTAAACGTGATGTAGACAGACAGAGCGTGCCACAGTTTAGGGGCATTAAAACAAAAGGTGGCGTCACCAGTACTCGTGTGGGCTACATTAAAGAGGAAAGCAGTGGAAGACCTGAGCTGTCTGGTTTGAATACAAAACAAAAACAAGTCTCTGATGCAGAAACGAGCAAGGTTATTCCCGGATTTTTAGATAAGTAAAATATCTTTGACATCAAAAACATACCCTCAGTGCAGTGTTTTAAGCAGAGGGGAAAAGCAATTTCTGAACTAGCTGTATTTTTTTCTTCACAGACTTTTTAGGTAATCCAGTAAAAGGGGAATTACAATTGACTGGTGATGAAAAAAAGATAGAAAAAACATTCAGGCATATTTATGAGGCGAACAGAGAAAGGGGGTAGAAAAAGTGGGGCTTTAATATTTCTAAGATGGTAAAAAAAAAGTTTTAAGGACCTTGTCAAAATGAGATTTAAAAATTAAATTAGAAGCTAAAATCACTTCCAGATTTTTGATCTGTGTTTTGACCTGTTAAAGCTAAGTAAACCAAGGACTCAGTGCAGTCTTTCTAGTGCTTCTTTGGGTTTTTAATTAAAGAATCTCCATTACATTCAAGGAGAAGGAAAAAAATACATATCAGCACCGGCAGCAAGGTCAGGTGTTGTCCACTCATCTCAGTGAGACATTTATATAATCAAATTCAATTTGTTACACAGAATTTATACAGGTATAAACAGCAAATCCCTGAGTGTAAACACTGAAGATACCCAGCGTTTGAGACAGGAACATCCAAATTGAAGTTTCCAGATTGCACTCTTTGTTCCTTTTGTACAAAGGCCTCAAGCGATGCATTACACAGTCAAATCTTATAATATTGAGGATATTAGATATTCCTGATAATTTCACAAGTGCAGAAAAGTAAAAGGTACTTTGTATTTCTCTTTTTTCCTTGTTATTTCAGTATCTGGAAAGGATGCTGATACCTTTTTTTTTTAACAGGTCAAACAAAGTCCAGAAGTTTGTCCCCATTAAAGACAAACAGCAGCTCCAAGATACAAATAGAGGCGGGCCGGATGATAACTATGTACTCATGACTGATTGGATGAGATAAAGCTTTAAAATCTTGGATTGTGCTGCAAACCTTTTTATTAAGTATTGGTCGATGAACAAGGGTACATCTTTGTTGCCACTGGTTTGAACAAGTCATGAGTGGATGTCCGTACTTTGAGAAGAAGCATTTGTACGTTCATTGCTATCTCACTTGTTGGATTTTTTCTTGTATTTTTTGCATTCATTAAATGCAAACCTGTGCATTTCTAATGATGGGGAAACAATAAGTAACCTAAGGCTTTTTTCTCTTTGCACTGCAGGTTATTCAAAAATAAACCGCCCAAAACTGAAGATGAGGATGCCTCTCAGGCAGGAGTTAACAACGCCAGTAAAGGAGGAATCATCTATGGAGACTACCTGCAGGTACAAATCCATCTTTGCTCTGAAGTGCTGAAATTTACATTTGCTGTTTAAATCCAAATTCTTAGATTGATCAATTGTTTTTCTTTCCATCCCTCAGCTCAACAAAATACTTGCAGCTCAGGTTCTGCAAAGTGAACTAAAGGCTGATAAGATACATGATGAGCACCTCTTCATTGTCACCCATCAAGGTAAGCTCAGCTTCATTTTGTTTATTAAAAAGAAAATGTATTCTGTCATTAATGTTCATGTTTCCGCTTATTTACAGACAGCTAGAGACAGGTGATAAATTAGATGAAAACTAAATACTTCACTGCTACAGTGAGAGGAGGAGGTGGTTATGCTGTAGGGGCATTTTACAAGCATGGTTTGCATCCACTTGACCTCTTTTAGCGGAAGGAGTCGCTGCAAACCAGTACAAAGAGATCTTACCTTTGTCTTACAATAAAGGTGATCAGGGGATGATACTGATTAGGGGATATATTTTGGAAGAATGGTTTTCCATCCCTCCAGTGAAGACAATGCCAAGATGCACTAAAGCTGTTCTAGCAGCATGTGGTGCCCCAAAGTCTTGTTTTTCTTTGTTTCACCTGTCAGTAGAAAGATTGAGAGAGATTTTAGAATCTAACAGCCCTGAGTGCTTACTGACCTCTGTTTAGAATTTGCAAATAAGATACTTATAAGTATTAATTTTTTTTCTCATTTTAGCCTATGAACTGTGGTTCAAACAGATTTTGTTTGAACTGGATTCAGTGCGAGAAATCTTCATCAGTGGGCATGTAAGTCACAAGTCTGTGGTTTCAGAGGCTTAAGACATTTTCTGGTTTATGAAACTTCAATATACAAAAATACTTCCGAGAGTCAAACTATCAGTGTTAAAGACTGAGGCCTGGCATGGAAAATGAAAGTAGAATATAAATACATTTTAAACAAAATCATCAGTGGAGAACAATGTCATAGATTCCTCTGTGGTTAAAAATTAAGCTAATTTCAGAAGTCCTGCTGACTTTGAAGTTCAACCAGGCTGATTCCAAAGTAATAACAAAGCAACAGTTGTAATTTATGACTTTTCTCTCTTTGGAAGAGACTCACCTTAGGGTTGTAAAAATAATGTTGGAAATAAAAATCTAGAATTACTTAATTACTTTAGTAATTCATTAATTAGACTTGTGCTAGGATGTACTTACAAGCTTAAATGTAATCAACAATATTTTCCCTGACTTTTCCTATTCCTCTAAAGGTCCGAGATGAACGTAACATGCTCAAAGTCAACACTCGCATCCACAGGGTCGTAATGATCTTTAGACTGTTGGTCGACCAGTTTGCAGTTTTGGAAACAATGACGGCCTTGGACTTTTTTGACTTCAGGTAAACTTCTGTTTCAGCTCCAACTAATATCTGATTAAGTCCTCCATAATAATTAAGCTCTGGCTGAATCATGTGTGTGTGATTATTTCTATGCGCAGGGAATACCTGTCTCCAGCCTCTGGCTTCCAAAGCCTCCAGTTTCGGCTCTTGGAGAACAAAATTGGGGTCCCAGACAACATGAGGGTTCCATACAACAGACGCCATTACAGGGACAACTTTAAAGGTTCTGACAGTGAACTGCTGCTCACCACTGAACAGGAACCAACACTTTTAAAGTTAGTTGAGGTATGTCTTGGTACTTATATAGTGCTTATCTACTATAACTGAGCACTCAAAGTGCTTTTTTACTACTAGCCTCATTCACCCATTCACACAGTGCTTTATTTTATGCCTAAAGCGCATTTAACTATCACACACAAATTGCTCCAGATGCAGCCATCAATTTGGAGTTCAGTGTCTTGTGTGGCCTGGGAAGGTCAGGGATCAAACCGCCAACCTTTGTGTTGACACACAACCTGCTCTACCTCCTGAGCAACAGCCACCCCATGTCTTATAGCCACTTATACATTAATGGACAACCCTTCTGATTTAGTCAGCAACTTAATTAAGGCAGTGAGACAGAATGTTTGTATTCGTTTTATTTATTTTATTATAATTTTTTTGTCATACCTTTCTCTGGATCTGCTAGACCAGAATATAAATGAGATAAAAAGGAAAAAAAAAACCTAGTCTGTTTTTTCAGGAGTGGCTGGAGAGAACTCCCGGCTTGGAGGTGGATGGCTTCAATTTCTGGCAAAGGCTGGAAATCAATATATTTGATGGGTTAAATCAGGAGAAGGAGAAAATTGAGGTAAGAGATGACTCCAGCTTTCAGAACAAACTTTTTTTTGCGTTCCCTGGAGTACACCGATGACTGACAGTTTATTTATTTTTTTTATGGGCTTCTTTTTTTTTTCCTAAAGAAAATGTCTGATTCTGAAGAGAAGGAGGAACTGATGGCAGAGCTGGTCAAACAGAAAGAGCTTTTCACATCCCTGTTTGATGAAAAGCGCCACAATCACCTTGTCAGCAAGGGTCGGTGTTTAATCAGATGTCATGATCACCCAGATTTTAAGTTTATTTATAGCTCATATTTGGCACAAAGTGGTGCCCATGCTATATATTAATTTGAGGAATTTAAGAGTTAAACTCTAGTTTAAAATGATATAAGTTTTGGTATTTCTTTTTATTTGAAAATAAATTTTTTGCACTTTTGCTAACAAGGTGAGAGGAGGCTCTCTTACAAGGCTCTACAAGGTGCTCTGATGATCTACTTCTACAGGTGTGTTTTTTCAAAGGTTTCCTCACCTTTAATGGTCTAGTGCTGACACTGTATAGTTGCATCCTATTCATAGTTATACATTGTTAAACCTGTGGGCTGCAAACAGCTTCAATCGAATGCCTTACATAAGAACACCTGGGTGTTAGTTCCTGAGGCAAGGGTACTCATTTGTTCTTCCCACATAAAATTTCCATATCACAAGCCCCTTTCTGAAACCTGCCTGAGAATGTAAGCTTTATTAAAAGGTGTTATAGCCAGGTTTTTATAATCTGTGTGGTAACAACACAATGTCAGGCTATACAGAAGTAAGAGGCGTCTGCAGTTACTTTAAGGTGAAAACAGATGCAAAATTTAATATATTAACAGTTATTGGTAGTGAACAGGTGACAGCTGCTCTTTTTAGAGCTGCCATGAACAGCAGATTTTTTTCCCCCATTATCATCTGTTAAACATCAAATCTTCTCTTACCTTTAAGGGAGGAGCCGAGGTTCCAGGTTCCCTTCCAGCTGCTCACATCCCTCATGGATATTGACACCCTCATGACAAAATGGAGATGTAAGTACTGACGCATCTCCATTGGTTCCTACATAGACACAGACTGAAAGTCTTTTTTTTGTGGGGGGGAGAGCACATTTTTTTTACTACAATGTGTTTTTATTTTTTGCCCAGAAACAGAGCTGGGCTAACAAGCCCACAAAGCTACTAAACTTTAGTCAGATTTGAACCCAAGAGGACGAAGAATCATATAACATCCCCCACACCTGCTGATCAATACAAATAATATCTGCTCAAATCACAATGGATGTTTTTCTTCTTTGTAGACAATCATGTGTGCATGGTACATCGGATGATTGGCAGCAAAGCTGGCACAGGAGGTTCATCTGGCTACCACTACCTTAGATCAACTGTCAGGTATTTTATGATATAATGTTGTGATTTTAATTCTTTCACACAGCAAGACTTCAGAGTTAATTTAGATAAGGACAGCACTGTGCTACTCTGCTTATCTTAATTAGCCTGTCATGTAAGCATTTCCTCCTGTAATGAACAGTGAAATCATATTTAAAGTTCAAAGAAACAACACAAGCTGATACCTTACCTTTCTGTTTTTCAAAGTGTAATCTGTGACAGATATGCTACATAAATCCCTACATGTTTGATCTTCCTTCTCAATAGTGATCGCTACAAGGTTTTCGTGGATCTTTTTAACCTGGCGACATTCCTGGTGCCTCGCCACTGGGTGCCCAAGCTGAATCCCAACGTTCATACTTTTCTCTACACGGCTGAGTGCTGCGACAGCTCCTACTGCAGCAGTGAAGACTCAGATTAGAGTGCACCTCAGTCATCTGTCCAGTGTTTCCTTCACTTAAACAGATCTACCAGCAATGGCTCATTGACACAGTTTAATAAGAAGTGAATAGCAGGTCAAAGAAGCACATTTTGTTGACACACCTTTTACTGATGTACCTTTCGAGAGCCCATACATTGAAAAAGTGTATGTTTCTTTCATGAATGAAAGCAGTTAAAAATATAATCAGTCTTATTCAAACACTGCACATGATTAGGTAAATCCTAAAATCCAGGTAATGTGAAATTTTTGGGCCATGTGGCATTTTAATTACATGTTTTAAATCAGCTGAATTTGGATGGTGAAGTGAGGAATAACACAGATGGGTTACTTTGAAGAAGGCTGACAGTGTAAAACACTGATAATGCATTAAGGGGAAACGTTCTATTCCTGATGGCTTTGCATATATTTACATAGTACACAAAAATAGCAAATGTAACATAATAACCAAGTTTGTACATTTTAATGATTAGCAGGCAAGGAAAACAGAGGTGCAAAAGATAAATAAATAATGCTGACGGCTTGTGTCGCAGTGTCTGACAGATAAATCAAATATTTAAATGGCCAAATTAAGGTTATTTTACTTTAATCTTGACTGAGTCAAAGCACTGCAGATGGCTCCTTGATAAGAGCTGCTTAAATGTTTCCTCAATAAAGTTATGTAAATTGACTGAGATTGACCTGAAAGCAAATGGATCAGTGAGAGCAGCGATCAAACCGCGAGTGCAAGGACAATGCTGGTGGCAATGATGGGTTTTTTATAAAAATGCACCATCTTTCATGTCAGCATGGGGATGGTCTCATAGATGGGGCCATTTCAGACTACTCAGATGTGCCTTGGATGCATAAAAGGTGTAAATAAAATGACAATAAACCACAACCACATCAACATGTAAAACAGGACCATTTGCACAAATACAAACCATAAAACTGTACATAATGTCAGTTATGCTGCTGTTTTGTAAAGTCTTAAATTAATTTTGTCATGTATTTATGCATTGATTAATGTCATCTCTTTATAGCTAAATTTATGAGTCATATCACCCATGACACATAGCTACCTATGTATTTAAAAAGCTACATGTTTTGTATAGTGGAACAATTCATATTATTGTACTTCTGCAGTGATGTGTGTTTTATTGTTCTATTAAAATTCAACACTTGCAAACATATGAAGTCATTTATTTGGTTTCTGTGATCCTTCCATTTCAATAATATAAAAAAAACATCATTTAAATTCATACTTGAAGGCAGACAAATGAATGATTTAAATTTTGGCACTGGTAATCACACAAATATTCACTCACAAAAACACACACAATGACTCAGACAACAATTTAGGCATTGTTGTCAAAGAAAAACAGCTGCCACTGAATCTGCAATGCCTAGGAATAGGAAAACAGAGAAACATTATTAAACCCTGAGGGGATTCTGGACACTTCAGCATGCATATCTTAAAATGTCAAGATCAAAGATCAGACTCACCACAGATGTTACCACCCATTTTTATATAAACATAACCCTCATTTCCCCATCTTGTTCCCCAGGAGTTCTGCACAATCCAGTATGGAATATCCCCTGAAACAGACAAGATGCATTTTAAGTTTGAATTATTTACAAGGTAAAGAAGCACTAGAAGTGTTGAGTGTATGCGCTGCGCTCGCATTAGACAGTTACACAACCGCTCATATCCTAGTGTAATACCAAGAAAACAGAAATGTCTTTGAAATAACTGTTGTTAATAAATATAAAATACTGCTGTCAGCAAACTATATCTATAAATAAACTATGAGGAGCTGCTACCACATACTAATAACCAAACTAGTGCTTAGTCTCTAATCTTCATAACTGCCCAAAAACTTTAAACATCCCTGTACACCGTATTCTGTTTTTGGGTCTATGATCCCAGAAGATTTAGGTAACCACCTAAATAAACAGAACGCCTGGTACATTACGTCAGCATGTGCACACAAAACAGTAATAATTAACATTGCAGCTAATCTCTGATCAGTTCATGTAAAAAAGGACAGGGAATTAAGGCCCAAGGTGAAATAACATCTATTATTATAAAGTTGCATTTATATTCTCATTATAATTGCACTTTTTGCTTTCACTTGTTAATTTACATAATCTATAGAAAAACATAGTCAAAGAGTTGAAGTTAAATAATGAGCTTGTATTGTGTGAGTTTTAATTTTCTCTTCAGATGTGACACATAAAATGTTTTCATCCTGCTAGCATAAAGCTTTTGGGATTTACAATAAATACTTTGATGAAATGCAGCCCTAAACACTCCAACAGTCTCTCAGAGTGCAAAACCCTGATCTAAATCATGTTAGTTCAAGAAAACTATAAAATCCTACGCTTTTAAACTATTCCCCTTTACTCAAATGCGAGACACGAGGCAGCACGTACCAGTAGTGTCATATCCAACAATCAGAATGGCATGGTTGGACCACTGGCTGGAACAGTGGTGTTGGATGATGCCTCCCAGGTAATCTTGCCAGCTGACAGCATCCACGATGGCAGCCAAAGGACCATAATTTACTAGCTGACCCATCATTGCCTTCTCTTGCCCACTGAGGAAAAAAGCACAGACAAACTCTCCTTATAATTTTACTGCTTTATCATTTAGGGGGTAATGAGCATTGTATAATGGCAAACTATTCAAATAAGCAACGGTGATTATTACTTAAGCTGAACAGTTCATCTTTCAACTATTTTTTTTTTAATTTTCAGTATATCTACTTGATGTATGTACCAAGTCTATACTGAAGGAAGTGATAATAAATCCATTCGACTTCCCATTTATGGTGAGGAGATGTCTCATGTAGTTGAAACTTTATGGTGTTTTAAAACTGCTATGCAACAGTAAAGACCTAGTTTAACAATGAGATTAAGCCTTCTCTACGGCCCCCAAGTTTCCATCCTGCAGAAACATTCAATTCCAGCAGCTTAATAAACTCAATGACCCAACACCGTGATCCCTCAGAAGACAGGGGCAAGTTTAAATAAAACCTTTAGACTGGATCAGTGGATTGTGGATGAGCATAGGTAAGGAATTTAAGTAGTAACATTGCGTTGACATGTATTAAGTCTGAAAATCTTTGCTTTACTTTCAAGTTGTGTTTAAGTAGGCAAAAGTGGCTTTATCTATATGGGCCACTTCAAACACAGAGGCAATTCAAAGTGCTTTAAAGGGGCAAAGGAAAGCACTGCAAATGTCATTCAAAAACAGCAAGACAGACTGAAATTATTTAAACCAGAGGGGCATGACATTACACGTGACGAAAATAAAATTTGAAATAATAGCACAATATGAATAAAGTTACTCTGCAGTTATGCCATTGGAAGTTTGCCTGAATGCAGTAAACGTAAAGTCCAGAAACCAATCGCATCACAGGCATAGAAGTACGACAGATTTAAAGTTAAAGTGGATTTGGGTTATACAATACATTATCAGAAAGTGTTTCGATCTGTATGCAGCATAGTAGCCTCACCCAATTTGATTGTAAATGATTTATAAACTAGCAGCAGAACTTGAAAATGTCTGATTTAAGAACACAACCTTAGATTGTAAACGTTTGTTACAATTCTGGCAGAAATGTTTTCTGAATAAGCTGAGGTTGTCTGATAAGCTTTAGAAAAGACAAATGCTATTTCCAATAAACTTTAAGGAATCACAGAGTTTCACTAAATCTTGCATGGACATAAGGCCTCTGATTTTAAAAGTTGGCAGTCAGTATTTGGAGTGGGGAGTCTCTTGGCTTTAGTATTCATCATGTATTTAACTTCTGTCAGGTAGCAGCTGGGGTGGCAGACTATTTTACTTTTGTTAAATTTGTTCTGTACTAAAAAAGAATGAATGCGATATCAAAGAAAGAAAAGTACGGAGTGAGCATGTAGCTGAAAAACAACAATCTGCTGAATCAGTTGACTCCAATCACAAACACCTCCATATTAAAGTAAAGAATGTGCATCTATTTAAAAAATTCTGATTTTTAATGAACGAATGAATAATATCAATGAATAATGCACATAAAGCATTTGGTCCCCGTACATATTTATCACAGTTTTGAGAAATATTTGAATTAAAGAAGGAAAAAGAACTAAATTCAGAGTTTGAAGTCTAGCCATTACTTTTCCCTGCAGTCTTACACTTCCATAACTACTCTAAGTCCTTAAACTGCTGTGTGAAGATGAGAGGTTATCCAGGCCATCTCACAGAGATCTAGGGTCCTGCAGCAGGAGTACAAATTTATTCTCAAGTTAAGCACTTTAACTCTCCTGTCTGCAACTACCCATGGCTATGTCCTACAAACTACAGGTTGATGAGACACTCTGCCCGGATAGTAATGAAGGCCAGTTGGTGGCACTGCAAATCTCAGGGCACTTGTACCCCCATTTGCCTGGCAAGTGATTTGCTCTTCTTCTTTGCACCAGGAGAGTTGCAGACATTACTACTTGCAGAATTATTGCTAGGCAGACAGCACCCCCGCTGTTTCTTACTAGTCTTGTTAGTGCTAATGTGCAATGTGTCCGCATTCTCTTTTCCACTATAGCAGGTCCATGATAAATGAGGATTGTATCATTCGAGACCATGCTTGCATACTAATACTCAGAAGTAGCAAAAGTATTATAAGACATATGGTAGACCCCTGTGTCTTTAACAAATTAAAATTGGAGTGACACAAGTTTTCAGGAGTTGCTATTCCTAATTATTTGCAAAAAATGAGCATATCAGAAAAAATTACATAAGTAATTGTTAAAAAAATTCACTGGTATTTTGAATAGTAAAGGAAATTACAGTCAGTACAAGTTCTACTTTAGGAAATTAAGCTTTTACAAAAATCAGAGACAAGAAAACATCATCTTAGGTGAGCAATTTTATGAAACTTGGATTCTCAGTGAAATCTAAAACTCCATCTGCTCTAACAGAGGACCCTGAGCTAAGAAACTCTTAAAACAATACTGAGCTTGTGAAATAAAACACATGAGGCATTACATATGCATGGAGGTAAGTCACTGTTCTGATTAATGTTAAATAAAAATAATCAGATTCACCTTTGCACCACAACAACTGACTCACAGTCAAGAACCTCTGTGCTAGTGAGCTATCTATGTCTACGTTGACATGGTAAACACTGACTGCCCAGGGCCAATCCAATGCCACCATCCTCTGTCCTTGGCACTTTATGAATCCCACATTAAACACTGCCCCCCCCCCCCCCCCCCCCCCCCACAAGGCCA